>CAHIKZ030000700.1:2705000-2728741 GCA_903632075.3 Acanthosepion pharaonis | reverse complement strand
CTATCACCGTGGTAGAAGGAACCGGACCATAACACTAAGTTTAACGTTAAGACAGAAGAAGACCGTCTTTTCCTATTCCATATTTTTGGCCTTGTGCCACATTTTGTAAATGAATTACAAATGAATATCGCTCTTCGCTAGTTGTTTTGTCCCCCCCCCCTTACAGACAATAAATTGTACATATGGGGACTAGTTAGGACTTTCATGGAGATTCTGTGGTATTAGGTTGGTGCAAAAATAATGACGTAATAATGTCGTTTTTTGACGTTAAAAATACGTCAGAAAACGACATTATTACGTCATTATTTTTGCACCAAGCTAATATTATGGTGGATGTAGTAAGAATGATAAGTCAGAATAAGTTGTTTTGATGTAAGGAATATTGTTGTATGTTGTCAGTGTTTGTGACTAGCTAAGTTAAACATTAAGGGAGAAAAAGACCGTTCTTTTTTTCCATTCCGCATTTTGGCCTCGTGCCATATTTCTGTATATACTCAGAATAAATATCGCTATTCGCTATGGTAGGTAGACTTTTTTTTTAGTTTAAACGCAGTACAAGACTGGCGTCGAGATCTCGTCAATTTACAGTTGAGCTGGGCAGATGTAACCGTAAGTTCTATGCTAACAATTTCTTTTTTCGCACTTCTCGCTTGTGGAACTCGCTTCCGGCTCCGCGCTTTTCAGCCAACTTAAATCTGCAAAAGTTTAAATGCAATGCCAATCTCTATCTACTGTCCTCCTGATTACAATTTTCTCTTTCCACTCGTTATTAATGTTTCTGTTCCTAATTCTTCCACACTCTGTTAACCCCTCGTGTCTTAGTGGCTTTATTGCCTTGGTTGGGGGTGGGGGTGATATCGATTCAGAAAAGGCTCGGTGAAAAAACAGAAACGAAATATATATGGATAAAAAACACAAAATGGAAGTTTTACATAGAAAATGTAGCGCGGTTTATACAAGAAAAATGAAAGACCCCCCCCCCCAAAAAAAAACAAAAACAAAAAAACAAAACAAAGATACAAAATGGAATAAGAAACACATTATAAAACTTCAGAACAAGATTATTCCCCGCTATTTACATTATTCGGACTATTGTCCTCACCTTTGTCGCCATATTTATTACAACGTTTCGACTGTTGTACGCTCCGGCCTTCTTCAGGTGGTTGGAATATCGAACTGAACCCTTTATTTCGCTCACTGGGGTAGACTCTTCTAGTTCCACGTGCCATGTTTAATGGATGTCAGTTATCTCCTGTTAATTCCCCTCTCCAAGTTCTCCACTGCCTTAACCGAGTATTGAACTCACACTCTTTGGGTCCTGTCACTAGATCTAACAGACGCCCTTATCCACTGTGCCATGTGTCCTCAAGAAACGGCCGAAACGTTGTAATAAATATAGCGACAATGATGAGGACAATAGTCCGAATAATTTAAATAGTGTACATAATACCTCATCTTTGAAAGATAGACAAATAATGAAGATTCTTCCATTATCAATGGTTCATTTATATGAGTTAACATCTCTTCAGAACGGATTGATTTTCCTTGCTATTTCTTGTTGAAATGCATTCACCTTTGGCGCCTCGCGTTTCTTTGTCGGCTATTTGCCCATTGTTCTCTGGAGCGTTTACTTTTTGTTGTCATCTTTCTTTTAAATCAGCAACCCATAGGTGCCAATTCGGAACAGACAGACAGGTGCAGACCAAATATATATGGGCAATGATTCCTCGTTTGGTTTACAACCCAAAAACGAAAACTATATACGCGTGGTTAGAGGTAGTCGTCTTAATTTGTTTGAATTAATTAGACGAAGAATTTTATTTATTTTTTAGTTTATTTATTATTAATATATTATTTCTTTTTCTTTCATCTTATTTTCGCTGTTTTCATCACTTCGGAATAAAAAGCCACAAAATAAAATGAAATCTAAAAAACAAAACAAAACAAAAATAGATAAATAAATCATACCAAAAAAATCAATGTTCTCGGTATAACGATAAACTACATCCGGCAGCAAGGCCTCTGATCGTGAGGATTTGAGCAGAGTGGAACCAACACTTAATTACTGTTGTTCCCTGACCCGATGTGGTGGTACCTGTTAGAGTTGCAACTATAGGCAAAGTAAAAGGTGTTCCAATAACCGATTTTAAATGTGAATTAAGCTTAAGTGTCTAATGATTTTTTTTCTTTTTCTTTCAGATTTAACAACTTTGGCAATTTCAACCATGTGAAGATTCACAATCAAACAACGTGTTAAAGTTATCGAAGCCTATTACGAAAATGGACGTTCAAACAGAAACACAATGAGAAGTTCCCAGGTCGCATCATCTCTCGAAACAGCGAAGTTTATTGGTCACCACGATCATGCGACTTGACGCCTTTAGATTTCTTCCTTTGGGGTCATATCAAAAGTAAGGTCCATGCCAACAAGCCAACAACAATTCAACAGCTGAAGGATGAGATAATAAGGCATATTGGTGAGATCGAAGAGCAACTATGAAGTGACATCATTAAAAATTTTGACCATCGAGTGGAGGTATGCCGCCGATGCCTTGGCGGACATTTGGGCGATATAATTTTTCACACATAATTGCCATGACTTAAATAACATTATCCAATAGAGAAATAAATTTTCACCAATACACTGATTTATTTACTGCTGACTTTAATCCACACTTAACTCGAAACTGAAGTTAAAACACTATGAAAGTATAGAAATAAATTTCGCTTTTTATTAATGTTGCTGTTCCTAATTTTTCCACACCCTGTAACCCACTGGAGTTTTAGTGGCTTTATTGCCTTGCTTGTGATGATACCAGAGGTAACTGATTTATTTACTGCTCATTTCAATAGCATGATCCAATAGAGATTTAAATAAATTTTCACTAATAACATTAATTTATTTACTGCTGACTTTGATCCGTCTTAATGAAACACCCTTTAGTTAGCCTCCAAACTGGGGTAAAAACACTATGAAAATATAAAAATAATTTTTTATAGTAACATTACCAGCAATTTAATTTTAGAAAGAAAAAATATTACCAACAATAGATTTTCAAAAAAAAAAAAAAGAACAATTAAGTAGCAGTTCATTTTTTGAAAAAAGCTTATTAATACATATTCTATTCATACGAACCTATCCTAAAAAAAGCTTTATATTAACCCATTGAAGTGTTGATAGGCCGTAAAACAAAATAAAGCAAACCAAAAATTCACCCTGTTTTATATTGATTTTTTTTTTAAATGGATTTGCTCCAAGCAAGGCGACACTACCAGTTAGATGCAAGGGGAGTGAATAAGAAGGAAAAGATTTTAGAAGGAACCGAAAAAGCTAATCATACACAGGGAACAAGAGATAAACATCAACTTCTGTTCAAAAGACAGGGAAAAAGGATAAACACGACGATAAGTAAAGCTAAAACATATTTTGATTTCTTTTTTTACGACAACTCCCCCCCCCCCCACCGACATATTTATTTCCGTTTGGCTTTGTCTTATACTAATCTTAGTCATTATGATAAATCTATTTATTTTATACTACATTTTAGCTTTTAATACTCTTATGGTAGTGAATGCTAGAAAATATATATATATATATATATATATATATATATATATATATATATATATATAAAAAGCGATTTTATGTTTATCCGTTCTTTTCATAGATACAAATATTTAAGTAAATGCTCTGTTTTTAATAAACAGCATTAACGACATTTAACGGCCTGAATGCCCGAGAAATTTTCATAGGAAATATGCGTTTTCAACAGGAATCGAACTTGTATCATACACGGCACCGTCATATAGCCTGACGTGCTTTACCGATTTAGCCACAGAGGAGCGTTTCAGTAGGCAAGATCGATTTTACTGTTTTTAAACTACAATTCTCCATGATTTTAAAAACATTAACATCGACCTTGCTAACCGAAACACACAAAGCACAAATAGATTAGTTCCGAATCGTTACTTAGTCCTACAAATACGAGTAAAACTCTTTCATATCGTTATGACAGTACACACACACACACACACACACACACACACACACACACACACACACACACACACACACACACACACACACACACACATATATATATATATATATATGTGGACTTTGAAGTCAACACTCAGAGGTGACAGGCTGTTTAATGCTAGACGCAATCGTCAGATCACACGTGTTAGATTTTTTCTCAACTATTTATATATATATGGGTCAGTGGTGCATTGTGGGTAATCCATTCTGGCGGTAATTTTGGTGGGAGTGGCTTGTTTGTAAATAAATAAATAAACATAAAAATCCAAAACTCGCGGCCTGACGATTGCATCTAGCATGAACTGTCGCCCCCGAGTGTTGACTTCAGTGTTCACTTTTATATTCATATTTACATACGCTCTATCTCTGATATTGAGCACTTTATCCCATAAATATAGCACACCTTAAAACTATATCTCTTCATATATATATATATATATATTGATCCATTCAAAGAAATGTATAGACAAACTCATAATCAATGGAAAGGAAATTCTTAGAATGCTATATAATCTCCGATTGAAAACACACACTGGGAAAACATTCGGAAATATTCTTACTCGTTCTCGTTATCTGCTTCTTATCTTAATTTAGAAAATGATTTTGAGTTCTTTTCTTTAACTTATTGAAAGCAATCGTTAAAATCGCTTGATGCCGTTGTCTTTTCATCTCTTTCAATCGAGATTTTCCCCTCTTTTCTAAGAAAGTATTTAGTGCATACGACTCGAGTGTAGACGCAAGCATATCTGTGTGCATTTCTGTTCGTACTTGAAACGAAATCGAAAAGAGAAAATACTTGAATACAGATATCGCCTTTATCGTCTGCCAGGCGCTGCTAATCACACGTACGCATGCGTCTGATCAAGCAAGTATGCGCGAAAACACTTATGGATTGCACGTTTGTTTTTGATTTTATTTTCTTACGGGTGTCAGTGCGCCCGGATTGAGCTGAGTATTTCAGTGTATTTAACCAATTTATGTACTGGTAAACAATTGTATGTACTGCCGGTGCTTTGTGCATTAAAATAAATATGGATGTTTATTTAAAACCGAGCTATCAATATATTGGATCTTGTTTCAAAGAAATAAAATTGTCCTATAGTAAAACGATTGAGATCAACTTATTTTATATGCTGTATTTGTTATGGAAGCGGGGCGATGATAACTCTCCATGTCTTCTTTAGCTCTAAGCAAAGTTTGAGTTTCTTAATGTCTGTCATGAATCTGTAAGTTACTTGTTTTTACTATCAGGCTCTATCTGCGTCATCTACTGAGCGTGTTATATTCTCCAAGCCTTCTTTCATCAATATGTCCTGTGGCTTTCTGATTTTAAGTAAAATTTACCCTTTTGTTATCATTTTCTTTAAAACTTTACAGACATGTTCAGTCCATGCCATTTTTGCAACTGTTTGTGGAACCGAAATATCTATTGCCTCAAGTATTATTTTCCTTTGCGACGAATTGTCCAGAATTCACTGCCATATAAGATGATTGATACTACACAGCAGTTCAGAACTCTTTTCTTTGCTTCTCGTGAGATTTTCTCATCTCTTAATACATTGTTTAGCTTCTGCAAGGGATCGTCCGTTATTCCAAGAAGTCTTCAAAATGTTTAGGGTATTGGATACAGTAAACGCATTTAAAATATACAAAAATGCATACATTTTGAAGCTTTTAGCTTCCATTTTTGAAACATGGTTAGAACTGTGTAGCGAAAAAAACCCATATTTTAAATCAATTAATTTATGATATTAATGCTCTGTAAATTTACATTGAGCACTATTTTGTAAAAATAAAAATATCTATAAGAATACCGGATTATATACCTTTACTGTTCTTTCTTTAAATATATATATATATATATATATATATATATATATATATATATATATATATATATATGTGTGTGTGTGTGTGTGTGCGTGTGTGTGTATGTGTGTGTGTGTATATATATTTTAAAATTTGTGTATTAAGACAGCAATCTTTCTTTCATGCACATTTCATTGGACACGACAGACAAGGTGCTTTTATTTAGTTTTTATACAAATTCTTATGCGATCTAATAATTTTTTTTTCAGTTTACACGCAGACTCACTCTACACCTTTCTGACCATAGCTCAATTAGATCTCATTTAAATATTCATGGAGACCTACTGGACACTATTCGTAACATACTTGCTGACAACACAAATATAATAGCATCATCTACATGCAAAAAAAGGCTAAAAATAATGGAAGCTTATTAATAAAAACAAACAAACCAAAACTTGATAATATTAACTTTGAACATGGACACAATATCTTGACCGTGTTTTGAAAAATGAAAACATTTTATAAAACATCCATGCAACAAATTATTTCTTATTTAACAGTTAAATTATTTCATCCTTGAAAATGGCTAAATGTATAGCCGAAAGCGCTCGGATAAAAAGAAAATTGGTACAGTTCTTAAATAATTTATCGTCCTAAAAAAAAATTATTAGATCGCATGAGAAATTGTATAAAAAACTAAAAAAAAGGACCTTGCCTGTCGTATTCAATGAAATTTGCAAGAACTTTTTGCCCATGAAGTTCCCTTCTCGGCTGTGGCTGGGGTCCTTCCTCTTTACCAAGCCACTGTCTACGACGCTTAACATTTCGATAAAAGATCCATTTTTCGTCGCCAGTCACAAGTCTATCCAAAAAAGGTGAAACAAGTTGGCGAGAATGGAGAGAAGAGCAGATGTCAACTCGGGATTTGAGGTTGTTTTTAGACAATTCATGAGGCACCCATTTTCCAAGTTTAGGAACTTTTCCAAGTTGTTGAAGATGACGATGAACAGTTGTATGGTTTGAACTGAGAACCACTGCCAATTCCGCAACTGATAAAGCAGGATTTTCTTCAAGGGCTGCTTCAAGAAGCTTTTCATCAAACTCTACTGGACGTCCGGTTCAATCTTCACCTTCAAGGGTGAAATCTCAACCTCTGAATTTTGCAAACCATCTTCTGCAAGTTTTTTCATTCACACATTTCTCTCCATAAACTGAGTGAATGTTTCTAGCCGCTTCGGCTGCTGAGTTTCCTTTCTTGAACTCATAAAGCATTATGTGCCTCAAATGATTCTTGGGTACTTCCATGTTAGCAGGGTTTTAATCAAACAAAATTTAATTTTATTGTTCTCTGAAATAAAATTTGATCAGTTTAAATGCATCTAAACATAAAAATAATGTTCAGTTCCATTAGACATTATAAAATACTCTTTAAATTTCGTTCATTTTAACAAAAAGTTAAAATTTGGACAGAACTTATGGGATGACTAGATAGTTAAAATAATAGCGGTATTTATGGAAAAACCGACCTTTTGACACAACGTTTTTTTTTTTGCGGGTAAGATAGTCCATGTTTGCCAAAAATAGGGTGGATAAGTGACTGAAGTTAAGATGCCAGGTCAAGAACATTTGACTCTTCTTTGAATTTTGCCAAGAATCTCGAGATGTACAGCAGAAGTATCGGACAAGTTATGGCGGTATTATTCTTTTAAAAGAAATGAAAGAATTCACTCCATTGAAGATGAAAGTTCCAGGATCTACAAATCCTCTGCGTTTAATATACAACGGGGCTTCTACAGCCTATCGCCTGCTCTTACTAAACTGGTGTGTAAAAAATGTGGGAAACGAAAAATCTTAAAACAAATGAATATGTAAACAAAGATCGAGTTGAATTTTGTAAAAATATACTTCCAAATCATATAGTTTAAGTAAAAAAAAATCCAGCTCTCATAAAACGAACGTTAATTCTCCTTTCCGTCTCACCAATTAAGATTTGGTTGAAGTAAAGCAATATAGTATATTTAAAAACAACAGCGAGAAAAACAAATATATAGGGTAACTGAATGAAACCGGCTAAGCTGTAAGTCTAAACACTTCGGACGGCAGAAATTTAAAATCTTTAACATCCGTACATCTTCAACATTTTCTCTCGATGTAAAATCATAACCGACTGGGTACTTCGACGTGGTGTAATGGTTAACAAGCTCACCGCGACATATCGATTACTAGTAAATAGTAATTTTGATCCTCACTTGATGCTCGATAATTTCGGCCTTATGCCATATTTAAGCTTCGCTTAGTCAATCGCTATAATTATAACCAACGATTTTCTTTATAATTCCACCAGCTGCCTTACATTCAGCACTCTTTTCTTTTTCTTTTTTTTTCTAATGTTCGCTGTCCCAATGTATCTTCGGATTTCGGTACCGCATTTTTTGTCCTCTGTTAAATTTCTTCCCAGTTTTCGTACTTGCTTTATTTTGACATTTCTTGGGTCGACATTCGGCTTGCGGCCACATCCCACTGAAAAAACAAACAAAAAAAAAAACAGTTCTAGTACGGCCACCGCAGTTAAGCAACGCCGAGCCTGGTCAGTGCCTAGAAGAATGACCGCTAGAGAATACCAGACGCTGTTAGCTTGGATGTGCGAGTGGTGTAATAGATAGAGACTCGAGATGCGAAATCGCAGATCCGAGTACCAATTCCAGTCGGGTTCGTTCTCATAGGCGCAAACACTCTTGGCAAAGGTATAAATACACCTCTTCTCTTCTCAGCTGTTGGTTAATTAGTAGAACTTGTGTTCGTAAATCATTAATAAAAAATTCTTACAATCTAAAAATATTTTCTGGCTTTAAATAACCTGGAGATGTTGGTAAACCGTAAAGAAAAAAACAAATCAATAAAACTTGGGTTTGTCCTCTGGCTGATAACCATATATTCTGTCTTTATATAACTGATAGTTAGTCCTTTCTTCACACTTTCCTTTACTTCCTTTTCTATGAATTCTTGCAGTTTTCTTTCTTCGTTTGACATCGACATCAACTTATTTGCATATCTTATGCTGTTACTTATTTGCTATAGGCGACATTGGTCAGCGTTTTAGTACAAATTTTTAAAATAAATTTTGAATGCTGAATTTAAAGAAAGGTCAACACACCCAATTTGAAAGACCAAAAATTTTTGTCTAAGATAAGTTTAGTATATATAATGAAAAGAATGTTGGGTAATGAAGAGTTCTTATGGCAGGCAAAGAAGAAAACGAAGAGAGCTTAAAATGGCGTTAAAAGAAACAATACAAGAAGAGGGAGAGTTTAGCTGTGAAGGAGAGAAACGACTGAAATTGTAACGAACAGAGTGAGTAAAGACAGGGTAAAAAAAAACAGATAGAAAACAACAAACAGAGGGAAGATTGAGTGACGAGAGATTGGCGGGAAGAAAATCAATAGAATCAAAGATGGCTGCCAATAGTTGAACGACATAGCAGACGATCGGGGGAGAGAGAGTGTGGAGAGAGATAAAGAAATGAAAGAGAGAGAGAGAGAGAGAGAGAGAGTGTGTGTGTGTGTGTGTGTGTGTGTGAGAGAGAGAGAGAGAGAGAGAGAGAGAGAGAGAATAGGTTTAATGATAAATTGAAAAGGGACAAAAGATTTAAAAGATAGAGTACCGTTAGCGGTATGGAGTGTGGTCCGGTGTCTTTCTTTAGTTAATTGAAGGAAATATCCGAATGAAAAAAATAACAGAATTACTATTTTGAAATCGAACGCCTTCCGGGCAAATGGTTGGGCAGACGAGGTAAGGGATGTCATTTAGCGCGACTCTGTGTGTATGTGTAATTAATGGATTTACTAATTAAGTTAATTATCGGCTGCTTGTTTCATTAGTGAATGTCTGCTTATAATGTGCACCCGTTCCCATTAAATATGTCAGTAATAGAAACAATATGCATCTTGGAAGGGTGCCTTCTTGTTTTATCAGCGGGACGTAGGAGAAGCAGAGATCAGCGCATGACAACAACACTACCCCAGCTGTAGGCTTAGATACCCGCTCAGTTGCTCTGAACTTGATGAATGAGTTTGATAAACATATCGAACGATACTGTCGACTGCAAAACCGGCTGTATATGCATCAGAGGGGGCATGTAATGTGAAAAATATTTGACATAAGTCCATGTAACCTTACAAAGAATCGAACGCGAACCGCACACAAAACGCACTCACGTACAAACACACTATAGTTGGGCAGTAATTAAACCATGGAATCTGTTCTCTGGGGAGAGTTTTAACAGAGGACAGATATTGTGACACTGAAATCCGAAGTATTCCAAAAGTTAAGCAGAATACTAAGAAACAGGAAAATAGGAAAAAAAAGCACTAAACTGATATGTGGTATATATCCTCTTATATGACAGTGAGTGCTGGACAACTTCTTCAAAGATGAAGAAGAAACTTGAAGCAAGAGAAATATCGTTCTACAGAAGGATGCTTAGGATACTATGGACCGATTATACCTTCTTCGCTTCCCCTTCACTTCATCGAAGTTGTTTATCTTTGTTCTCGAATAACCTGCTCCTTAACAAGTCACATCCTCCTTCTGCAATTATTGCGTATTACGAGCAGAAGTAATTTTGGTAAAAAAAGTACTATTACCATTGTTTATTGTTTTCTATTTGCATCTGTTCAGTTTACCGTCTAACGTGCCTCATTAACTAGGTATTTACTCTGTATCCCCCACTAAGACGAGTTGTGACACTAGGTCAGTTTTTAAAGTGGGCAACCCGAGCGCGTACACCCGGGCTAGTAACAAAAATTGCCCGTAGACCCCGCATTCGTCGGTTGCGCTGGCCTCGGTGCTCGCACCGATCCCTCTCTCTGGGGAAATAAGAGGGCACGGCCTCGGGCAGCTGTTTCCCAGTGCTGGGCACCTCTTCGTATAATTTTCCTCAGTCTGTCCTTTGATGGAATCGCCCCTGAGCGCACTCTCCCCAAAGATAAAGCGCAACTGTTGCTATCCAAGGCTATAGAACCCGGTCCGTCCTGCTATTTATCCATAGCGGGGGAGAAGAGGAGGATTCGTGCCTTTTCCAAGGGTATTAGCATGTAAGTGAATGTAATGGAATCGACTAGAATTCGACCTCGGCTCTCCGATTCCTCAATCCGTGCCTCCTAGTCAGTTATGTGCCATGCGGGATATACGCTTAGGCGATCATGTATCTTTCGATACATGACTGACAAGGCAGATTTTTTCCCACAGTAGGTCACTATTTCTTTCTATGTTAGACCAGTTGCCTTCCAAGGCTATAGAAACCGGTCTGCCCTGCTATTTACCCTTAGCTGGGGGAGACGAAGAGGAGCCATACCTTTCCCAAAGATATTAGCACGTAAGTGAATGCAATGGATTCGAATGGAATTTGAACTCGGGTCGAATTCTTGTCAAATTTGCTCTGAGTTCAGGTTTTCGGGATCGTCTTATTTAATTCTTGCCAATCTGCCTTTTGCGTTGAACATTGTCTTATGTAAATCATTTTACATCAGCTTTTTAAGGAACGGTTAATTAGGATGATGCCTTCGGCATTGTATTTGGTTTCCCAAAATTGCTTACGACTCAGCCTAATAGCAGGAACTGAAGTAGTAAGAGAAGAAGATCTGGAAGGGAAATGAAGTGATAGTGATCCGTATGTTATCGGGACTCCAGGTACAATCTCTAAAAAGTTACGTAATCGGCTTCAGGAACATCTGTTACAAATCTGTACAAAAAGCAACTCTTTTACGATCGGCGAGGATACTGAGGAAGTCGCTTAACTTTTGGGGTTTTGAAAAGAAACTTCTTCAGCTGAACAGAACCGGATTTTTAAGATGAAATGAATAATAATAATAATAATAATAATAATACAGAAGCGATGGCAAGATAAACCGCTTCATGGCCAATACTCTGCCCGTACCAAACAAGCTGACGTAGACAAAACCCGTACCCATCAGTGGCTACGTAGTGCAGGGTTGAAAGCTGAAACTGAAGGTTTTATCCTTGTTGCGCAGGACCAATGCTTGCTAACTAGGAATTATCAAGCACATATACTAAAATATTGTGTCAGCCCAAAATGCAGATTCTGTGATAAATATCCAGAAACGATTGATCATCTGGTATCAGGTTGCACGATATTGGCACCCACTGAATATAAAACCCGGCATGACAGAGTGGGCCAATATTTGCACTGGAAAATCTGCAACTTCTACGGGAAGGAAACTGAAAGAAACTGGTATGAACACCACCCAGACCCGGTTACGGAGATAGGACCTGTTACAATTCTATGGGATTACACAATACACACTGACAGAACAATCAAAGCCAACTGCCCAGATATTGTTATTAAAGACCACAAACAAAAACGGTGCCTCCTTATTGATATGGCAGTCCCTGCTGACTGCAATGTATCTTTGAAGATATTCAAAAAGTTGTCAAAGTACAAGGACCTTGAAATAGAAATCTCGAAAATGTGGCATATGGGAACATCAACAATCCCTGTTGTAATTGGAGCCCTAGAACTGGTTGGAAAAGATTGCAGTAGACTAATTGAAGGGATTCCTGGAAGTCCATGCCTCAAGGAGATACAAAAAATTGTTCTGACAAGTACAACCCACACTTTACGAAGGGCTTTATCTATGTAATATTTATTTATTTATTTTTTTTTTGTCAGTGGAAAGTGTCATGACGCCATTTCTAACCTTAGGTCCCTGGGCGGGACCCGGAAAGAAATATGTAAACGCCAGAAATCAAAGAAAATAATAATAATAATAATAATAATAATAATAATAATAATAATAATTTTATTTTTTACTGAAAGACGAACATAGTGATTAAATAGTACAGAAAAATGACTTTCTTAAAAATTCATTTCACCCCAAGCAAGGTAATAAAGCCACTAAGACGCAGGGATTTGCTGAGTGTTATAGGATACGAGAAAATAAACTACTATTAAGGAGAGAAGACGATAAAAGAACAAAATTGTAAAAAACCCAACATAACATTGTATTTAAATGGCTACGTTTTTACAAGTATCTCAAAATATTGTCAGGACAAAGAAGAAATTGTGGAACTTGAGAGTGACAGTCATACCGATTGTTATCGGAACACATTACATAAGTTTGGAAGAACCGAGGAATAAAAGAATAGAAATGAGGAGGTGATTTGAAACTATCCAAACGACAGTGCTGCTAAAATCTTCCAGAATACTAAGAGGGCTCCTGGTGTACTGAAGTGACTTTCTGTTGCTTGGATTTCAATTGAAAAGCACCAGTTACTATTGGCGCGAAAACCCGAGTAGAAGACTGTAATAATTCTATTGATTATTTCTGTTTGAATTACTCCGTATATATTACCTAGGTGTTTATTTTTTTCTTTAAGATGATTCTTTTTTCTTTTTCTTCTTCCTTCTCGTAGTATTTCATCGAATCTATCATTTTCTTTCTTTTTTTCTTTTTTTTAATTTCTGTGTTTACCCGCCAGGTGTTTCCTATTTTATTCATGAGTTCATTCATTCCAAAACTGAATAGGTCCTGAAACATTAATAGCAAGCAGACAAACAACAAACAACCAAAGCATAATCACAATTTAAAAACAAATAAATACGAATAAGTTAACACACGCATAGCGATACATGCAAACGCACACACACAAATATATATATATATATATATATATATATATATATATATATATATATATATATATATATATATATATGTTATGGGCGTGTGGCCGAGTAGTTAAAACGTTCGCTTTCCGACAATGAGACCCGATTGATTTGTCAGGAAGCGACGTCTGGTGGACGATCCCAACGTTGACCCAAGCCTTGTGAGTGAATTTGCGTAGACGGAACTCTTGTGCGCCGTCGAGAGCTGTGTACACTCAAACTGGGAGTTTGAGCGTGCTGGTGTTGCTCTGATTGTTGATCATTCTAGATAACACAGAGTCTACAATAGGGAATGTCTACCCGCCCTAGTAGAAGGGTACCCTCGAATACCTTTAATCGTTTCTAAGATACCCCGGTTCCGAGCTTAATCCAACAATTGAACCTTTTTTTGCTGTTACACGATTTGGACAATTTTGCTGTTAGATCCGGCATGTATATATATATTTATATATATATAATTATTTATTTAAAAATATGATTCCAAAACGCTACATAAGAAGTCTCATGTTTCAAAACAAGAGCCGAAAACTTCAATATAATTATTTAAATTAAATTGAGTTAAAATAAGCTCTGTTCCATCTTCAAGCGAAATTTTTTTTGGAATAACGTATTTCTGGAATTTACGTGTTTTAAAAATTGAAATCAAAATTTCCATGGTAGCAGCTAGGGCGAATTGTTTAAATTGGGTAGGCGTGTGTTGGGTGTTAATAATAAGTATCAGTATAGAGTTACTTTCATAGATGTCAAGTCAGGGAAAGGTGGGGGTGTCTAAATTTGAAACGGAAGATGTATTAACCCTCGTCTAGTTTGCATGTCTATGGAGATTTATTTTTTTATTTTATTTTTTATGAAAGGGATTTGTGCATATAAAAAAACTGTCGTAACGTTTGTTTTTTGACGACTTCATAAAGGGTTATATTTTTTGTAGTGTATTTAAACTATTTATTTGGGTTATGGATTATGAAAGGTGTTATATTGTATGCATGTTTTTAGTTGATTATTCAAAACACGAATATGATGATTGGGCTATGGATGAAACAAGTTGTTATATTTTATGCTTTTTTTTAGCTAATAATTCAAACCAAAAATCTGATGATGTCTACAAAAAACCGTTAACTCGTGTCTATTGTTTTATTTAATATATATATATATATATATATATATATATATATATAATTGTGACACGATTTGGACATTTGTTCCATTTCATCTCAAGCGAGACAGATAGACAGGTAAAGAACATAATGGGATATATATATATATATATATATATATATATATATACTAGGAGTATGGCCCGGCGTTGCCCGTGCTTGATTCAAATATTTTTGCCCTTCCTTGCCTTTAAAGGAGTGCCCTTACCGTGCTGATGTTGCTACATGCCTTACTTCTTGCCTATCTCACACTGCGAATTTTTCTAAGCTCTATACTAAACATTAAATCTGTTACGAAAAATAGAACTAAACAAAATGAACACAAAACGATCAGCTTTAAAAAAGGACTCGTTACTGGAAAAACCTAATGAAAAAAGAATGTTAACAACAAATACTTTTTTCACACCCAACCCAGTTCTGAGGAATCAGAATCAACGTTGAGTTTAGGCAAGCGAATCAGCCAATTGGAGTAAAGTGCCATGCAGATTTAAATTTTTCCCACTTGTGACGAATGCAGCTATCAACATTTTTTGCATACTAGCTTGCTAGTTAACATTCGTGTCAGTCAGCTGTTGGCTCTCACGCTGGCCAATAGAATCTTCCTGCCTATTCGTGGAAGCCAGCTATTGGCTCTCACTCTGGCCAGTACAAAATTGCCGCAAACTACACGAAAACTTCCGTAGAAGCATGAAAAAATTGATTATTTCCACTATCGATGGGAGTTGGGAAATGCAACGTCGGTATTGGCCTTTCCTGCTAACTTGGAGCATGTGCATGTAAATTTTGGTGCAAATCCGACGAAAATTGCGGCCGTGCATTCGTTACACACACACGCGCACACACACACACACACACACACACACACACACACATCCTGTCTTATATATATATATATATATATATTCAGAAATGGACAAAGTCCGACAATTTATTTATTAAAAACATTTTTTTATGTTTAACGTTCTTTTTTATAGATACAAGTATTTAAGTAAATGCTCTGTTTATAATAAACAGTATTAAATAACATTTACCGGCCTTAATGTCCGAGAAATTTTCATAGAAAATATTCGTCCTTTGACAGGATTCGAACCTGCATCCTATACGGAACCGTCATTTACGCGGACGTGCCTCAAATCTCGGCCACAAAGGATCGTTCGGTCAAATTTACTGCTTATAAACTTCAATCTTCCATGAATCTCGTACATTCATAACTGCTCATGGCGTATCAAATGTAAACAAATGACGTCATATATTCAGAAATGGACAAAGTCCGACAATTTAATTATTAAAGACATTTTTTACGTATAAAAAAGAACGTTAAACATAAAAAATGTCTTTAATATATATATATATATATATATATATATATATATATATATATATATATATATATATATATATATATATATATCTCTGTGTGTGTGTGGGGTGTGGGTGTGTGTACACACACACACACACACATACATACATACATATATATATATATATATATATATATATATATATATATATATTGCCTGATTATTTTTCGAAAACGTTTCATGGATCATATCTAGGGATATCTCGGTTAGTATTTATTTTTATTCTTGCTTAGTTACTGCTCGCCCTGCTCCCTCTGAGTCCAAGTTACACACTGACCGAATAATCAGAACTCGGAAACCTGGATTTTTACCGGGATTTTACCGGGATTCGAACCCGGACCACTGCCGACGTGAGCTGAAACGGATTAAAAAAAAAAAAGTGTCTCTCGATTACCCGATGGAAAAAGAAAGTAACCTATGTGAGTTTCCCCGCATACATTTTATGCTTGTAAAAGTACAGATATCATCGTCGTATAATTGTCACACTTAGTTGACATCAGGGATATTATTTGATTGAGATTTTTATTATAGACGCGTGCAGGAAAATATATCTGGAAATCAAGGTGTCCCGGAAAATCGGCGAGGGCGGCCGCATTGCAAATTGGTAGCAGTCAAGCGTTTTCAAGAAAATAATCCTCGAAATATCAAAGATCATGAAAGGCTATGCTTTACTTACTTTTGGATCGTGACATTATTATCTCGCTCTGCGTCCGTCTTGGGAAATTTTAAAGGTCTCGATGTTTTTTGAAGACCTAAGAAAAACCATACGCCAGGCGTCGTAGAATTGTGACCTTTAAATTTAATCCATTGAGACAAGTCCACTTTTCACGAGACATTTGAAGAAAAAAAAATAATCATGTAAAGTTTTATATATATATATATATATATATATATATATATATATATATATATATATATATATATATATATATATATGTAAAATGTATGTATATAAATATATATATATATGCAATTTTTATATATATTATTTATATATTATATATGCGCGGTACTTATTGGAAAGCGCCCAATATCAACGATAGAGCTAACATATTTAGTTGGATGGATGTGAGTTTCTGACCTTGTGTTTCACGCCCTTTGTGATCGTCAGACACACTGATTAATTTTTAAATTTTTGATTTATATATCGTTGTGAGCTGCAATGCATGAACGTGCGTGTATTTATGTCTGCGTACGTATGAGTGGCTGATTTTTGAAAACCTTTATTATTGCTATTATTATTTATTATTTTATCTATTACTACTATTATTATTATTATTATTATTATTATTGCATTAATAAAGATTTTTAAAAAATAACGGATTTTTTTTAAGCGTTTCACCCCAAGCAAGGCGGGAAGCCACTAGGACGCAAGGGGTTACAGAAAATTTAGAGCAAGATCAGATAAGAGTGATAGAGGAAAGGATGAGGAGAAGGGTAGTGGATAGATCAAGGCAACTGGAGATGCCGATTGACATTACATTTGAATAGTTGGAGATTATAGCTCTCAGGAAAACTGGAATAGGGAAGGGAGTTCCACAGGCGAGAGGTGCGAGACATGAAGCTATTGGAGTAGAAGAGACGGCTACATTTAGAAGTTTCGACAGTGAAGAGGTGAGAGCGGGATGCCAGCCTCGTAGGGCGCTTGAACTCATGAAGTCTGGGAACCAGCGAATGCAGCTCCTCGGAGCAATTACCATGAAAGTATTTGTAAAAAAAGACAGAGAGAGGCGACGTCGCGTTTGTGAGAGAGTGACTGTAGACGAGATGCCAGAACAGGGCTAATTATATTGCATATTCGCCTCTGGAGCTTATCAAGAACCCCGTGGCAAACGGAAGAGGCTCCAGACCATAAAAACTAACCTAAACGAAGTAGATTTTCTAGATGTTACCTTCAACCTAAGAAAAGGCACATACAAAGTATACAGAAAACCCCATGACAAACCACTGTACATACACACATCTTCTAATCACCCGCCTTCAATAATCAAACAGAATCGATTAACCGCAGGCTTTCCGACAATTCTTCTAATGAAACCATAGTTAACGAAGCTAGGAAAGACTACGAAACAACCCTAAAAGATAGTGGATTCCCGGCAACACTCACATACTCACCACAGAGCACAAAAAAGGCAAACAGGAAGAGAAATATCGTATGGTTCAACCCACCGTACAGCAAAAGCGTAAAAACAAACGTAGGCAAAATATTCTTCAAACTTTTACACAAACACTTCCCGGAACCATGCACTCTACGTAAAATATTCAATAAAATCACTGTAAAAATCAGCTATAGTTGCACCGAGAACATGGCACAAATAATAATAAAAAAGATAATAAAAAAACGCAGTAGGAAAACAACCTGAACAAATTAAACCCACGTGTAACTGTAGAATAAATAATGAATGTCCCTTAAACGGTAATTGTTTACTGTTATGGTCCGGTTCCTTGTACCACGCCAAGGTAGTTCAAGGTAGAACCAATAAAGAAGAACTCGAACACAGATATGGAATAACACAGATATATTACAAACAGGAATATATACAGAGAAGTAATGTTAGTATGAACAATCAGGTTTAGTAGAGAGAACAATGTAGTCTTGACCAGTATCACTATTCCAATGACTTGTAATAATTGTCTGAACGCGACTCTGTTTCGGACTGCCTCTGACTCGACTCTTGACTCGACTTGAACTACTGACTATATTTAGTCACCCCCCACGTGGGCGTCATGTGGCACAAGGCCGGTTTAACGTGAGCTCGGCCAAAAATATGCCCATTGAACCCGCATAAACGGGTTCAGGGTTGGTTTACCTCCCCGAAAGAGAATCCGCCCTTCGGCGTAGCCTCTTTCGGGTTCCTTCCCGCCCGAAGGCAGAGAGTTCAACCGATCTGTCGTTCAAGACTTGAACGACTGACGATATTCAGTCCCCCCCCCACGAGGGTGTCATGTGGCACAAGGCCTTTTTAACGTGGTCATTCCCGAGCCATTAGGCTCGGCCAAAAAATAGCCCATTTGAACCCGTATAAACGGGTTCAGGGCCGGTTTTACCTCCCCGAAATATTATTATGGGTAAGATCCCATAACACTTACAAAACAACGTAAAACCATGGTAAAATCACCAGATAATGAAGAAAAAGTATACATAGGATTAACTGAAGGACCCTGGAAACAGAAACAACTATGCACACAAAACGTCTTTCACAAATAGTAAATACGCGAGCAGCACAATGCTTTCTAAATATATCTGGGAAATTAAAAACGAAACGCAAATCACACCAAAAATATGGAAAATAAGGAAAAGAACATCAGCCTACAACAACCAATCCATAACCTGCAACCTTGCTTGGAGGAAAAATATCTATTATTACCAAAATAATTACTAAATAAACGATCTGAGCTCATCTGAAAATGCAGACATGAAAACAAATTTTTACTACGTAACTTAAAAATCGAAAACTGAAAAGTATAAATGAAATTGAACAAAATTTAAAAAAAAAACAAGTAAAATAAATTAACGGAAGCAAATAATAAACAAATTAACAAACCACTTCCGTTAGAATAGACGAAATAGAATAAATAAAAACAAAAAATAAATACATAAAATCAAGTAAAAATAATCAATTCAAATAAATAAATAAATAATAAACAAATTAACAAAACAATCCCGCGAAAATAACTGTTAGAAAAGACTACAACAATCAATCCAAAAATTGAACGAGAAAATAGCTATAACTACTATATAACGATAAAAAATTACTACGTTACCCAAAAATCGAAAACCGAATAAATAAAAATAAACAAAATAAAAAATAAAAAAATAAGTAAATTAATAAGAAAAAATAAGTAAAAATTAATCCAAATAAATGAACAAATTAACAAATCGCTCCCGCTAAAATAACTTAGAATAAAAATAAATATCAATTAACAAAAAACAAGTAAAAATATCTTAATAAATAAATAAATAATAAACAAATTAAAAGGTATCCTATAGACTATGGCATTCAATCCAAAAATTGGACGAAATAATAGCTTTAATTATCTTCCCAAGTCAAAACAAACTATTAAATACGCGACCTAAGCAAATTCCCACATTTTTACTACGTTAATAAAACATCGAAAACCGAAAGGAATAAATAAACATATAAAATAAAAAAAAGAAAAGAAAAACAAGTAAAATAATTTAACCCAAATAAATAAATAAACAAGCCATTTACGCCAAAATAACTGCCAGAATAGATTACCCACAATGCACCACTGACCCATATATATAAATAGTCGAGTAAAAACCAAACACTCGCGGCCTGACGATGGCGTTTAGCATGAAGCAGTCTGCCGCCTCTGGGTGTTGACTTCAATGGTCACTTATATATATATATATATATATATGGTAACTATACTCGTTTCGAAAAACCTTCGAATTTTTGATTTCCCAATAATCAAATGAATCTCGTAGGAAAAAAAGGTTTTAAAAAAAGAAAGAACCAGGAACATGAAAGTCTGTCGAAAAAAATCGCACAGATACAGGTTTGAAGCCCAAAGAAAAAACCCCGACACGAGTAGACAACTAACTAAAAAGAGCTCAATACAACCGTAGAGCAACTTTCCCTGACGATCCGCTTAAGTGAAACCTAGGTAGGTTTGTCTGTCTCACTAGGTTAGTATATATATATATATATATATATATATATATATATATATACGCACACACATACACACACACACTACCTACATATGCTACCTAAATCTATCTATCTATCTATATATATATATATATAAATAGAGAGAGAGAGGGAGAAGAGAGACAAACAGACAGACAGACAAACAAAGCGAGAGAGAGAGAGAGAGAGATTAGGGAGAGAGAGAACGGAATTCAAAATTAAAATATGACGTTGAAACCTGTGGCCTGATAAAACTTCTAATTAAAAGTTTAGACTACCAAAATATGACGTCAGAGAAATCCAACATCTCCCTACCCATACCCAAAGTAACTTTACCCCACCAATTATGACCAAGAACCCGAAAAAATAATATCAGGAAATAACATCTATCTATCTATCTATCTATATATATATATATATATATATATATATATATATACTGAAAACAAATTTTACTCTTCGATGACGATCGAAGTCGTTGAAAGTACCCGACGAAAAATAATAGATATAGACAAGTAGACATGGAGATGATGAGACAATGTAGGAAAGCTTGTAAACGACGCGTTTCGCCGATGTGATATAATTAGTTCGGCTCCTAATATCTCTTTTTCGTCTTTATGAGCGATCAAATCGGAACAGTCTATTATTTATGAGATGTTAAACATTTCTATCTTCCCTCCATTCTTTCTTTCTTTCTTTCTTTCTTTCTTTCTTTCTTTCTAATATTCCAGCACTTTGTTTGTTTGTTTGTTTGTTTGTTTGTTTCTTTCTTTCTTTCTTTCTTTCACTGAAACCAAGTAACATTTTTTGATATGTCTTTTCCGTCTTTCCACGCGATCTAAGCGGGATAGTCGAGTATTTATGAGCGAATGGCTGAAGACGTGAAACCTTTCTTTCTTTCTTTCTTTCTTTCTTTCTTTCTTTCTTTCTTTCTTTCAATGAAACCAAGCAGCGTCTCTGATGTGAGTTTTCTGTCTTTCCCCGCCATTAAAACGGAAAAGTCCATTTACTTATGAGGCGTTGGCAGGGCGTAACGGTCGTGCTAACTATGAGAGGGAGAAAAGGATTCATAATAACATGATGCTACCATGCGGTAAATGTGCCATTTGTTTTCAAGGATTTTCGAATTCCTCTTTCTTTTGCAATGAAAGAATATATATCTAACAGTCATTTTTAAAGAGAATTGTTCTTTGGTTAGAATATTTCCATTTTCGTGTTTTCTGGTTTTACATTCAGCTCGCGATCTTCATATCCTCCAGTAAGACGGAAAAAAAAACTATGTGCGTTTCGTATCGGCGGTTCCCCACGCCCTGAAAATGAAGTTCTTTTTAAAAAAAAAAAAAAAATTCGTTCTATTTGCCGAGTCGAAATTCTGGGTATTAGTTCGATAGGATAAAATACGAATGGAGAAAGTAGGCGGTCTGAGAAGTAAATTATAAAAGAAGAGAAATTTTGCGATCGACTTACCTAAAACTTGAGCGTTCCACTAAAAACAAAGGTCCGCTTTCAGTTCGAAGTCGATTCGTACGCCCCTGCATTTCCGACTGCTATAAAGATTGCTAAGTATTTACCGATGACAACAAAGTGTTCCCTTTCGTTCTATCCGTTGAAATACTCCGATCTTAATGATGGAGATATTTTTAAAAAAATGAGTTTTGTTTCTTGTGTCAGCATTTGGCAACTGGATATTTTACAGACTTTTGATAAGAAGTAATGTTGAAAGGAAGAAAGCTGTAAATTTGGTCGATTATTTCAACGAGATGATAAAGCAAAACGGCGCGGCTTACACGAGAAACCTGGACTAAAGATAGATTTACAAATTTTACGTTGCATTCGTCTTGATGCAGTAACTAAATACATCCCCAAAATATCATCTACGTGAGTCTCAGTTTGTAATTTAACGTAATTTTTTTTTTTTTTAAAGTGAAATGGAAACCATATTTTACAGACGTATATTTTACATACGTAGGCATGTTTCTGTATTCGGTTTGCCATAGAGTTAAGACAGAGTTATCATGATCATCTGTCTGTACGATGGCCTATTCCGGATTAGCACATTTTTAGAATTTAGGATTTGAAAGTTATATAATACCTTTGCACAATGTGCACCTCATGAATAGAAAAAAAAAATATAGTTACCCAATCTCGTCTCGTCAAGAAATCACAAAAACAGACGGAATTTTTCAAGGAAAATTCAAGTTTCGAATATTGTCTAGTTTTTTGTTTTTTTTATCATTGTTATGGTCCGGTTCCTTGTACCACGGTGATAGTCCAAGTTAGAACCAATAAAGAAGAACTCGAACACGGATATGGAATAACACAGATATATTACAAACAGGAATATATACAGAGACGTAGAAAGTGTTAGTACGAACAATCAGGTTTAGTAGTAATTGTCTGAACGTGACTCTGTTTCGGACAGCCTCTGACTCGACTGACTGACACGGTCGCTCTGACTGACTGACAGACTCTTGACGGATCTCACTCCAGACTTCAGACTGAACTCCAGACTTCAGACGGTACAGTATTTAGTCACCCCCCACGAGGGCATCATGTGGCACAAGGCCGGTTTAACGTGGGATCTCCGAGCCCGTGGGCTCGGCCAAAAATATGCCCGTTTGAACCCGTATAAACGGATTCAGGGTCGGTTTACCTCCCCGAAAGAGACTCCACCCTTCGGCGTAGCCTCGTTCGGGTTCCTCCCCGCCCGAAGGCAGAGAGTTCAACCGATCAGCCGGTCGCCCGACTTCAGACTGAACTCCCTGCTTCCTCTTGAGGCGCAGTATTTATTACGTATGGAATAGTCCATTATGTTATTATGGGTAAGGTCCCCTAACAATCATAATCCTTTCTAGTTGCATAATTAGCTTCTTGTGGTTAAGTTGAAGTTCAGCAAGGATGGCGCATTTAGATGCCATTTTGCGTTTCGACCATCTGTGGTTACCTCCCTTATATCGAGACACTTGTTTACAAAACACATACAAAAATATTAGAATATTCATATTTTCGACGGATGAATTAAAAATTGTAAAA
>CAHIKZ030000700.1:2695000-2700000 GCA_903632075.3 Acanthosepion pharaonis | reverse complement strand
TGCTTTTGTGTAGTTGTACAAACTTTGCTTGGGTTTCTAAGGACAATTTATTTTTTTCGACCATGGCAACAACCACTATTTGAATAGGAAAATATAATTTCATTTTATTATTAGTGAACAACAAAGAACTTTAAATGGGACATAGTAAGAAAGACGCCTAATCTGACATTCTCAGGACATTGAAATCAGGAGAAAGCAGAAGAAGGAAATAGAGGTGCCGTAAGGGGCCAAACTTTTCTAAGATTTGAAAGGGATAGGAAGGAGTGAAGACCCATCATCGGCTATGTCCTTGTTATTTAGGAATAAAGTGTCGCTTGAGTTTGAACATAGATCGCCAGTCAGCAAATACAGGCGATCCCAGTATTGAATTAAGTGGATCATGTCACCATAGAGAAACGTATAAGTAGGAAGTGACGTGCCGTCCAATTGATCTCCATATCTAGTCTATCATCTATTATTATTCGGATCGCTATTTCTATTCTATCCTCTATATTATACGGACCGCTATTCGCTACTCTCTTCACTATACTATTTCTCTATTCGGATAACTATATGGATTACTATTCGAGATAGTGTTATCGAGCAAGTACTATTAGTGCGAGTGTTATTCGAAGACGTCTGACACCAGTATTGTTCAACGGCGTTGCTATAGTTGTATCTGCGATTACAAAGTCTCTACTACAACAAGCATTACGAAAGTGACAACGAGTATTCGTTAACATCATAAAAGTCCTAAAAGGAAACGGTTCATGAAAAAAGAAAATTCATTATATTCATAAATAATATATTTGTATAAGAATTGTAACAACGATTGTAATAATTACTGCGAGGTACTTGATAATTAATTAATCGGAAAGAATTGGTTAAATAACACGTTTTTCTGGTACGAGCAGCATTTAACATTGCCCGCATTAATATGGTAATAGAGTTCATAACTTAATGCAAGGACCATCAATAGTAACGACGCTTAAAGGCTGTTTCCTTAAGCGTTCAGTGCTTATGAAAATGGCGTCGATGTTCGGCGCAATTCTCGTGGCAAAGTTGACTGTAGCGGGAATTACTTAGTGTTAAGTTGGCAGGAAAAGAGCATTAATAGCAGTAGCTGTAGTTGCCGCTTCGATAGCACGAGATGGCGGAGATAAGTCTAACAAGACACCAAAGATACGAAAGAGTTTAAAGAAAGAAAGAGAAACAAAGGATGGCATAAAGTGTGAAAGCATGTCTCTGTTTACAATGTCACAGGATTCTGAAATTTTTATTAATGATCAAAGGTCGAAGGGTATGATATATGAAAAGGACTCATTTAATTACAATGAGTGAGGAGAGTAAGGAATTGTTTAATCAGGACGAAGTTATATAATATATATATATATATATATATATATATTGAAATAAAAAATGGCTAGATTTTATTTCAATAATTCATCATCCATTGACGGGTTTGAAAATCCTTGTAAATCATTATTTCAATTTACAAGGTGATAATGATAGTCACCTATTGTAATCTTAATTCCTATTGTATTTTATATTGTATTAATAAGATTCACTTGGATTATATACCAAAGGATTGTTACCTGTACACACACACACACGCACACACACACACACACACACACACACACACACACACACACACACATATATATATTTATTAATATATATATATATATATATATATATATATATATATATATATTGAACAATAAACAAAAAATTAAAATCTTCAGACACACTGGGTTGTAGATTAATATTCTTTCGTTTTTTTTTATTATTATTTTATTTAGATTCCTCGACTAGTTTCGGCCAAAATGGCCATCATCAGGAGAAGAAATATTTCTGCTTGCTGGTAGCAGGAACTACAGAAATGAATGTCTTGATGGAGAAAAAAATAACTTTTTTCTGTAGTTTTCATTTGTTTTTTTTTTTTTTTATCTTTTAACATGAATCTTTTAACATTCCTTGTGTTGGTCAAACAATCTCTTTTAAGTTGTTATTTGAGATAAGAGCTGGATAGATACATGTTATTCTGAATTCTCTGGTCAGTTTGACAGTTTTATTTGTCCTGGTGAGGGAATGTGTCTCTGTTTAGTGTTTGTGTGTGTGTTATTTGGTTCTTAGGGAGTGAGTGAGTATGATATGTGTAAGCGTGTGCATTGCTGTGGGTGTGTGTTATCATTTGGCTCATTAGGGAGTGAGTGAGTATGATGTGTGTAAGTGTGTATATTCGTGTGGGTGTGTGTATAAGTGTGAGGCCTCAACACCTCCGTAATCATGTCTGTCTTGTGTGGGTGAGAAATGTGGGTAGGTTTTGATTTGTTGAGTTATATATTAGTACTATCTATATTGTTAAATTTATGGTTTAGCCCGGCTGGATATTGTGTTTTTAGACGTTGTATCCACTTATTTTCATGGGACTCTTAAATCTTTCTAATGTTATCTGCTCTGAACTTTTATATATATATATATATATATATATATATATATATATATATATGTATGTATCATACGATAGGAATAACGATTATTATAAGGTGACAATCATTATCACCTTGTAAATAGAAATAATAATTTACAAAGGTTTTCAAACCAGTCAATGGATGATGAATTATTGAAATAAAAATGGCTAGATTTTATGAACCATGAACCACAATTGTAAGCTGGAGAGGGAGGGTGCTGACTGAATAAAATGCTGAAACCATATTTGAGTAAACGCTTGGTTTATTATTTAAACGGTATTTTATTTCGTCTATCGACCTGAATATTCCAGTAATTTTATTAAAGAAAAATACTGATAGCTGCATTTTTCTTTTTTAAAGAAAAAAAACGACCCCATTTCTTGGAAGAGCCGAATACAGATGCACAGTATGCCGCAAGGTCCCCAAACGACACTACAAAGACTTTGAATTCAGAGTTGTCCTTCTCCTAGACTGTTCGCTGTCATCTGTCCTGCTATTTACCCATGGGAGAGATGGATTCTTTGCCAAAGGCACTGTGAATACCAAACGAATATAATAAACTCAACTGGAATTCGAACTCGGCTCTCCGAGTCTTCAACCCGATCCCCTATCCATTACTCCACCGTTACAAAGGATGATTTATATCCCATAACAGCTTAGCACTCTTTACATTGTCTCTAACGAGGCATTCTTGTTCACTCATATATTTTTTTTAGATTTTGGAAAACATATTTCGCAATTCAAATGCACCATCGGATTTCTGTGATTCTGTCGTCTACCATAACCAATTCCAAATAGTCCAGCTTTCTGTATTTGTTTGATTTCGACGTTTCCATATCGTATATCTTGCGTTGCCCTCCTTGTAAACTTCGTACAATTGACAGTTAGTCCTTTCTTCTCGCTTTCCTTTACTACCTCGTGTTGCTGTAGTTTATTTTATTTATTTCTATGCCTGCGGTAATTTTTGATATGATTTCAGCAGGTGACATATTTGGCGCGGTTGGTTTAATACTGATTTAAATATCTCTTGTTCATTTTCTCTTTTAGAACACCCTTGTCGCATCTTTTGTTATGGCTTCCCCAGTACGCATTGATATTCAGCTTGTCTATAGGAAACTCGAAGAGCATTTCGGTAGGTCATTCGTATCGGTTGTACATACGGCAATTGTACTGTATTATTAATTCGTGTTTTTGCACTTTATACCATTTTAAGTACTGAATACAGCTTCCCCCTAATTGTTTTCTTTCATTGTCATCCAAATCAACTCTTTTGTTTCCCGCTTCTGAATCATGATTTTCTTTTTATATTTATTCGTTAAATTTTTTGCGTTTGTATATTTTTGCGTTGTGCAGAAAGACGACGCCATCTTGATTCTTTTCAAATTACACTCAGCCGCGGTCTACCCATATAAAAAGCAGAGAGAGAGAGAGAGAGAGAGAGAGAGAGAGAGAGAGAGAAAGAAAGAAAGAGAGAGAGAGAAAAAGGGAAAGAGACTGCCATTCGTTCTCCAGACAGTAGGTCAAGACCTCATTGTTTGAGAGTGGTGCTTTTGCCATAAACGGAAAGGTGGTGATCGTCTAGCGTCAATCTGAGACGCTTTCCAATCAGAAGAGGCATTAGAATGTGACAGGAAAAAGGACAGGAAAAAAAACAAAAAACAAAGTAAAAAAACAGGACGAAATATATATATATATATATATATATATATATATATATATATATATATATATATATATATGAATCAAAACACTTCAACAAAAGAGAGGATAATACAATCAACAAAAATCGCACTTAGAGAAATCTATTGAGGATGTCAGATATTAATATAAGTAAATTGTCCACACACACGGGAACAGACACAATATATCTATCTATCTATCTATCTATCTATCTATCTCTCTCTCTCTCTCTCTCTCTCTCTCTCTCTATATATATATATATATATATATATATATATATATATATGTATATATATATATAATTTTAAATTATAATTGGTAGGATTATTCCCAAAAGGACTCAATGTATGAAACAGAGCAAATTATTAGTAAAAAAAAAACTTAAAAAACCATTGTCAGTAATAAATCTATTTCGACGAATATAAGCATTGTCATCTCACCAGACCGACTACATTTTCGATTTTCATAAAATGTAGTCGGTCTGATGAGATAAATATGCCTATATTCAACGAAAAATTTTTTTTACTGACAATAGATTTTAAAGGTTTTTATCCTAATTGTATATACAGTGTAACCCGGATGTAAGAGAGTTGTCGGGACCGGAGAAGATGTCTCTTATATCCGGGTTGGGCCTAATTTATATACATTAACAAAGGCTCTAATTTGGGACCAGTGAAAATCTCTCTTATATCCGGGTTTCTCTTATATCCGGGTCTCTTATATCCGGGTTACACTGTATGTATGTATATATATATATGTATATATATGATAATCTATAGGATTAGGTAAATGTGTATATATTAACATATATTTCTTAGCTCTATCACTATTATGTTTACACCTCTTGGCTAAATTTGCTAATTA
>CAHIKZ030000700.1:2675000-2690000 GCA_903632075.3 Acanthosepion pharaonis | reverse complement strand
TACGGATATTAAGATCAGTATTCGGTGGTTACTATTCGAGCTAGTATTAATCGAGCAAGTACTATTAGGGCGAGTGATATTCGAAGGCGAGTGACACCAGTATTGTTCAACGGCGTTACTATAGTTGTATCTGCGATTACAAAGTCTCTACTACAGCGAGCATTACAAAAGTGACAACGACTATTTGTTGATATTACAAAAGTGACAATGAGTGTTCATTGACATCAGAAAATAGTCCCTTTATTTAGAATGTTAATAAATGGTAAGAAAACAGCGAAAAATGACGTAATATCCAGCGACCGGTTGAACAGTGGTAGAGAAAAATGACTGTTGAACGGTGAGTAAACACTTGTAACTATTTTTATATCTACCATGAAGCATTACATACGAATTATTTGCAGATTTTGACTCAAGAGTTCAGGCAGATGAGGTAAAGACGTATCTTAATTCTTTCTTTCTTACAGAGCTCAAGGGTTTAAAGAATTCTATCTTCTCTTAACTCTTTCTTTCATAATATTTATTTCTGTAAAATTATAGAAAATGTAGCACAAGGCCTAAAAAAGGAGGTGGGGAAAAAGAGGGCCTTCATCTGTCTTAATTTTAAACTTAGCTAGCCACAAGAACTGACCCAAGCATACAAACCATATCCTTAACACCAAAACAACACATTCTTACTAGCCTTTCTTACTACATCCACCATAATACCTCATTGTCTCAATGAAAATCCTAAATAGTCCCCATATGTACAAATCATCGTATGTGGGGGGGGGGAATAAACCAACAAATTAAGAGGATCCCCAATGACTATATACAATATGAATTAATCTATTTACAAGAAACTAAGCAAAATTATTGTTAGTAGTAAAACCCCCCACAATACTTAAATGTGGCAGAAACATCAGTTCACTGGACGAAATCAATGCAGGCCTACAAAATATATTAAAAAAAAAACATTCATTCATCCCTAACACTCACACAGACACGCAATCATCCAAACACGACAACAGAAAACGAAAAACACACGCAGTCGAAAAAAAAACGAAAAAGCGCCCCGCATCCACCAGAGAACTGACATCACTGACCACCTAACGAGGGAGGGGGGATGGTAAATTAAACTAAAATAAATAAATAAATAAATAAATAAAATAGGGACAGAAATAAAAGGGGCCAATGAGCAAACACACCCTAGCTAAGTTTACTGGAAAAAAAAAACAAAAGATTCAAATAACAAAACCTACACTAACTCTTTCTTTCATACTTATATTGAAACAATTAGGTCTCTGATATATCTTTTCGTGTGATCAAAACAGAATAGGCCATTATTTATGAAGTATTGGCAGGAGTCGTTAAACGTTTCTAATTTTCTTTACTTTCTTTCTTTCTTTCGTCCTTTCTGTTTGTTTGTTTCTTTCCTTGTTTCTTTCTTTCTTTCTTTTTATTATTGAACCCAAGAAGCACCTCTGATAAGTCCTTTTAGGCAATAAAAACGGAATAGTCCATTATTTATGAGGTAGCGACAGGAAACGTTAAACACTTCTAGCTTCCCTTGTTTCTTTCTTTCTCGCAGTAAATAACCGTAACGACCCAAGATTACCTCTTAAAAAAAAAACGCCATCGACAGCAGAAAACGTAAGTTTAATATAGACGTATAAGTGCGTCCACAGCAGCGAAAGGGTTAAATATTAGAATTTGAAATGGCGAAAGGGTTTGTGGAATCTCCCACAACACAACCAGCCTTACCTCTTTGTAAGAAATGCACTCTTCCTATCTGGTAAGCCAAATTCTACTTTCAGACAATATAACAAGTATTCATTGGTCAATCACCTCCAATCTGGCTTGCTGATTGGTCAGTTCCGACCAATCGAACCGCCTGCACGCGACCAATCTGTTTTCCCGTTCATATGCTGGGAGCCACTCAGCCATTATATAAACCGAACACGTGTGAACCTTTCGAGTAGTAGTTACCAAGTACTTACCAAATGCCAAGATGTAACCTTAACCGACTCCCGTCTTAGTCATTGCTGACCAGACGTTAAAGACAATTACCAACATTAGACAGTCAGACCTCCACCCCTAGAGTTATGCCCATCAACTCCACGCCAGTCAAAATTATTCTCTGACTCAGCAAACTTCGGACGCACTCTCTCTCTCTCTCTCTAGAGCATTTCTCAAACTTCACTTACTATACTTTCAAAGTGATATTTCTCACTACATAACAAGTATCAGTAACTAACAATCTATTTTTCTCAAGCAGATAAAGGTACGCAACTTTGAACAACTTTGAATATTTGTATAAATTGTATATAAATTGATGTTATTGTTATGCATTCAACTTTTGTCTTGTTTTCAACTTTATTTGCATGATTTTTTCCAAGTATTTGTTCTAAATAATTGTTGTGGACGAATGTTGTAGAACACGGCCTCGAAATTTCTTCTGATCAATTTAAACACAATCACCAGTCCGCAACAGGTTAAATATTAGAATTTGAAATGGCGAAAGGGTTAAATATTAGAATTTGTTTCGTGTTCCCTTGTTGGTTGTGCTGAGAAATTTCAGTATCCACTCGTAGAAATAAAAAAATGATTGAATAAACTATTTCCGGAACTGTCTGTTGACCAAAATCCGGACGGACATTTAAAAAAAATGAAAGTCCATGCCATCAGCCGGTACTCAACATCTGAATGAGTCATTAATTTTCTCTATATTTTTAAAAATTCTTTTTACATAATTTTGTATATTTAAGATCGACAGTATTTTATTTTGGCGACTTTTAACTTATAAAAACAAAAGATTTGAGCATTTTTTATTCATTGACTAAATTTGATTGCATTTGACTGCATCTGACAGCACAAGCTGCAATCATCAATTGGGACGAGGAAAAAAAAAATGATCTTCGTATTTTATTGGTGTTTGTGGCAGACACCTAAAACTTCACCAGAATAATTGTTTTGTTCCGTGATCTAACTGTAGAAATCAATATTTATTCATTCTTATAAATCAATATTTATTAATTGTTATATATCATATATACTCGTGTATCGCGCGATCTCGCGTATCGTGCGACCCCCAGGCTTTCACTTATAAAACATGATTTTAAAATGTATCTCGTGTATCGTGCGAGTATCTTTTTTGAGAGGCCAGATTACAATAGACTAACCTCTTTTCCTCTATGTCTTTATAATATCTTCTTGTTAAATAAGTTAAAGGGAATGATAAACGTATCATTAATAATGCTATACCCATTGGATAAACGTGTACAACCATAAACAACCGAATGAGAAACAGCTAAACATTTTATAAACGTAAACAATGGAAAAGATGCATATTCGCTATGTTTGTATTTTATAATACGATACTAATATGTGAATATTACATGCGTTATTATTGGATACAGTTAAGTAAAACATCAGTTTTATCAAAATCATGTTTATTTTAAATACAGCTGTACTTTTTAACTACCGTAAATGGATATATAGTTTCTTTTTTTCCAGATTTTTAGATAAGACGTTTAGCCATTTTGACATCGTTTGTCGTAAGAATCACTGAAAAAACCCTGTGAGTTATTTAGCTAGATCGGTTCTGTCAAGTTTGAATAAGGCTATCTGGACATACGCTAATTTTATATCTCGTGTATGATGCGACCCCCTTAAATTTATCTTCAAAATAAGGTCTCCAAACGTCGTATGATACACGAGAATATATATATATATATATATATATATATATATATATATATATATATATATATATATATAATGTGTGTGTGAAAAAATATATAGAAAATAGGAAAGAACTCGTTAGGTAAATAATCCAAAAGTTCTTTAGCATTTTTGTTATTATTTAAAAAAAAAAACAGTGCTCGATACAAAAGTAGAGCCTAAATATAATTATTTATTTAAAAATATGAAGCGATGGAATCATGTTTTTAAATAAATAATATATATATATATATATATATATATATATATATAAACCGGGCGTAACAGCAAAATGTTGAAATGATGATCCCCCCTCTGCTGTTGTGACCTCCTGATCCAGTTTTCTCCTCTCTACTGTTCCCTCTTTTTAAACTTATTCACTCTTATCTGTTGCATACCGTTATCTATCTATCTATCTATCTATCTATCTATCTATCTATCTATCTATCTCATTCTGTTCGCTATCTATCTATCTATCTATGTTAATTATCTAATTATGTTCATCATCTTTCTAATTACGTTCATTATCTATCTATCTATCTATCTATCTATCTATCTATCTATCTATCTATCTATGTTAATTACCTAATTATGTTCATCCTATATCTAATTACGTTCATATCTATCTATCTATCTATCTATCTATCTATCTATCTATCTATCTATCTATCTATCTTATTAGGTTGGTGCAAAAATAATGACGTAATAATGTCGTTTTTGACGTTAAAAAAATACGTCAAAAACGACATTATTACGTCATTATTTTTGCACCAACCTAATAATTATCTACTTATATTTATTATCTATCTATCTATCTATCTATCTATCTATCTATCTATCTATCTCTGTTCGGTATCTCATTCTGTTCGGTATCTATCTATCTATCTATCTATCTATCTATCTATCTATCTATCTATATCGATCCGGCTAATATACTGTAATTTCCTAACTGAACCGGAAGTGAGGTAGACTCTTCTCGTTCCACTTCAACTATTTAGTGAGATCTCGTCTTGTTCTTATTTTTAGTTCCTCCCGCCTTTTTTCCACTAAGTGCGAGTACACGTTAAATAATTTATTGAAGATCACGCACATCTTTCCACTTAATTTTCTTCAATTTCCTCTCGCTTCCCTACAAGATAACGGACATTTGGTTTCTGTGTGGGAAGGCTTCAAACGAAGTGAGGAAAATGTATCTGAATTTCTGGAAGTGGGAATTATTTACATTATTTACATCTGTCTCTATTGGAGCCGTACAGATTCGATAACTTCTGTCCGAATTTCTGAAATGAGATGTAATCATTTTCTCTACTATTTGCATTCGAACGAAGGTTTATTCAGGGCACGTGGCCCAGTAGTTAGAACGTTCGCATTCTGACTATGAAACCCGGGTTCGAATCTCACTATAGTCGATTTGACAGGAACGAGACTTCCTGATGTTATCATACTGGAAAGGTCGATCCCAGCGGGCAGCACCTTTTGAAAGTGCCTGAAAACCATAACACGGGTTGACTCAAGCTTTATACGTGAAATATGGGTAGATGGAAACCTTAGCGGCCGTCGATAGCTGTCCTAGCACGAAGTCACAAGTCATCGTGCGCGAGGGTTTGAGCGTGCTGACCTCTCTCCCAGAAACTGTAACTAAGGTCTGCTCAGCATAGTTGCAGTATAAACGACAGGTGGGCTCTGTGGATGTTGAGAAAACACAAATGTGCCTGAGCAAGCGTCTGCAATAGGGATTGGTTAGCCGCTCTAGTAGTCGGGTATCCTCGAAGACGAGTGGCCAGATATACATATATTCAGGTGTCTATCGATCCGACGATCTTTAATTATTTTCGAACTGAATTTTTTATTTAAGCAACAGTAATATAATTTTGTTTTTAGATTTATTTTGGCTATTAACGCATACGGATTCATTGTGGCTATTGGCGTATACGGATTTATTGTGGCTTTTAGAGTATATAGATTTATTATGGCTGTTAGAGTACACAGCTTTATTGTGGGTATTAGAGTATAAAGATTTATTGTGGTTATACGGATTTATTTTGACTATTAGGGTATACGGTTTATTGGAGCTATTAGACTATATAGATTTATTGTGGCTAATAGAGTATACGGCTTTATTGGGTTATTAGAGTATATAGATTTATTGTGGCTATAAGTATATACGGATTTATTGTGGCTGTTAGAGTATATAGATTTATTGTTGTTAGTAGAGTACACAGATTTATTGGGGTTATAAAAGTATATAGATTTATTGTGGCTATTAGAGTATACAGATTATTGTGGCTATTAGAATATATAGATTTATTATGGCTAATAGTGTACACAGCTTTATTAGGCCTATTAGAGTATATAGATTTATTGTGGCTATTAGCGTATACGGATTTATAGTAGCTGTAGACGGGTTTATTGTGGCGATTAGAGTATATAGATTTATTGTGGCTAATAGTGTACACAACTTTATTAGGCCTATTAGAGCATACATTATTGTGGCTATTAGAGTATACTATACGATATAGAAACGGATGGCATTATTAATTTAAATTTGTTTCTGTATTTCTTTCTGTTCCTATGTGTACAAATCTTATAATTTTCCATTTATCATATATATATATATATATATATATATATATATATATATATAGAGAGAGAGAGAGTCTATTCTTTTTTTATCTATTACTTAATTCGGATTAATCTTTTACGAGAAGTCTTTTTTAACATACCTTATCGTCCTTCAGTTGACCACGTCCTTATTTTGGCCTTTCCTTTCACTCTATTTGCAACCGTAACCGGTGACCACTGGACATTAAGAACATGTATAAACAAAAGCGTTCACGTTTCTATATCTCCTACGTGACAGCGAATCACGCATGCGCCGTTTGCCGCCCTTCCTGCTCTCGCCCGAAGCAATGGAGGCCATGACTGTAACACTTTAACGTTGCTTTAGATTTGAAAACAGAAGGGAAATAACGAAGCGTGAAGCGTGGAAATCTATGGAAGATCAAACCTGACAAAATAAAACAACATTGAAGAGCTATGGAAGATCGACACTGGTAAAATAAAATAAATAATATAGAAATATGTAGAATGTGCTCGCTAATAATTCGACGAATTTAAAGCTGAAAATGTCTCCATGAAAGAGAGAAATAAAAAAAAAATTTGAAAATGAATTTCTTTGTTTCTTAGTGCAGTGTATGAAATGCCCGTTGAGATACAGGAAATGTTGACAGATGAATTGATTGATCGATCAGTTCAAATTCTCTGAACGTTAGTTAACACCTCTTATAAGTGGCAAAGCCAGCATCATGAAGAATAATAGAAGGAAAGAGAATTTAAATTGAAGAAGAGAGGTACGATTCTACTTGTTTCTCGCTTTATTCAAGAGTCGTTTTCTAGGCTCTTATGAAGGGCCAAAACCAGAATGGATTAAGCTCTCAGGAATGGCCAAGTACGATCTTAGAAATGGTCCAATCTAGAATGGATAGGTTCTTAGGAATGGCCAAAATCGGGAATAAGTTCTTAGAAATGATCCAATCCAGAATGGATACGATCTTGGAAATGGCCAAAATGCGGAATGGATTAATTTACCAAGAATGGCTAAACCAGAGATGGGTAGGTTCTTAGAAATGGTCCAATCCGTAAGGGATAGGTTCTTAGGGATGGACAAATCCAGAATATATTTAGCTTTCAGGAATGACCAAATATGGAATGGATACGATCTTAGAAATGATCCAATCCAGAATGGATAGGTTCTTAGAAATGATCCAAATGCGGAAGGTATTAAGCTGCCAGGAATGGCCAAACCAGAAATGGATAGGTTATTAGGCCAATCCGGAATAGATTAAGCTCTCAGTAATGGGCCAATCCGGAATAGATTAAGCTCTCAGTAATGGGCCAATCCGGAATAGATTAAGCTCTCAGTAATGGGCCAATCCGGAATAGATTAAGCTCTCAGTAATGACCAAACCCGGAATGGATAAGTTCTTAGGTATGGTCCAATCCAAAATGGATACGTTGCTAGGAATGACACAATCTGAAATAGATTAAGCTCATAGGAATGGCCCAATACGGAATGAATTAAGAACTTAGGAATGTCACAATACGGAACTATCTAAAAGCACACGACCACATATTTTGGTTATTGGTGATCTATCTATCTATCTATCTATCTATCTATCTATCTATCTATCTAATTCTGTTCGTTATGATTATGACAAGTTGTTAGGAATGACACAATCTAGAATAGATTAAGCTCTAAGGAGAGGCTCAATATGGAATTGGTATATTCTTAGGAATGGCCAAAAACGGAATGGATTAAGCACTTAGGAATATCACAATACGGAACCATATAAAATGCACACAACCACATTACATTGAAACACAGATACCCGTAGGATCACCGATGTTAAGCAACCGCTTAGCAGGTGCTATAAGCGTGCATGTGCGTCTGGTGTCATGGATAACGCCGATAATACGTTGAGACGCTAGACCCCGTCTGATAACCGAAGTTAGACAACGCCGAGCATGGTCAGTACCTAGATGGCTACTAAGAATACTAGGTGTCGGAAAACTTGGATGTGCAGTTGGTGCAATGGATAATGGCTCAGAATTGTTAATCGGAGAGCAGAGTTCTTATTCCCCATTGGGCTAGTTATATTCACTTACTCTCAAATACTCTTGGGAAAAGTATGAACCCGCCTCTTCTCCTCCAACTAACGTTTAATTAGGAAGACTTCTATCACTCAATAATATTAACTGCGAACACGGCCACAATGTGCTGACTGTGTTCGGAAAATAAAACATCCGTATAACTCTAGAAACCTACACAAAACCCATACACCCAATTAAGAAGTAAAAAGAAAATCATCCTTAATAATGGTTAAAATTATAGCCGAAAGCACTCGGGATTACAGAACATTCGGGCAATTTCTACACACTTTGTGTCCAAAAAGAAAACATTTGTTCGAACACAAAAAAATGAAATTAAAAAGCTTAATCGCAGTTCCTTGTCTGTCATCTTTAATGAAACATGTATAAATGAAGGATTGATGCCTAAATACACAATATATATATATATATATATATATATATATATATATATATATATATATATATATATATATATATATATATATATATATAGGTAACTACACTGTCTCGAAAAACCGGTTTTGATTTGCTAAAGATCAAATCAATTTCGAAGGAAAAAAGAAGTTTTTAAAAGGAGAAAGAGCTAGGAACATGAACGTCTGTCGAAAATAATCGTACTACATACAGGTCCAAAGCCCACAGAAAAAAAAACCCCGATACGACTAATCAGCTAACTAAAAAAGAGCCAGCTCTCCCTGACGATCCGCTTAGGTGAAACCTTGGAAGGTTTGTCTGGCTCTCTAGGTTTGACTATATATATATATATATATATATATATATATATATATATATATATAGGCAGCATATATTCATTCAAACATGTTTCACTAAATAATATAGACATAGGTCTGTTATAATTATTTTAAATTTTAAAAACTGATAAATTTACAATTTTAAATAGTTATTATCATAAATTAACAATGATTCATTATAGCAGAGCGCGTTCAAGCGAGATTTCAAAAATCACCATCACAACAATCATAGTAACAATCGCAGTTCAGCACTGAGAATGATCTCAAGTGCGATGGAAAGTACTTGGGTAAGGTAAAACTAAGGCGACTTCCTTGATGAATTTCAAATTAACATTGAGAAAATCATACTATAAAAATAAATAGATTTAATATGTTTATATTATTAAATGAAATGCTTGAATGAATATAATATAATATGCAATAATTGCCACAAAAGATACACAGGAGAAACATGCAGTTTATGCAATCTTCAGGTGTGGATTCTACACGTGAAAATTGTATAAACCAAATCAAACTCCGACCAATGACATCGACTTTGGATATTATGTATATTCACTAATATATATATATATATATATATATATATATATATATATATATAATTTTTATTTAAAAATATGATTCCAACGTTAAGAGTTCTCATGTTTCAAAACAAGAGCCGAAAATTTCAATATAATTATTTGAATTAAATTGAATTAAAGTACTACGGCTCTGTTCCATCTTCAAGCGAAATTTTTTTTTGAATAACTTATTCCTGAAATTTACGCGTTTTTATAAACATATTCATTATTAAAATTACAATGGTAACGGCTAGAGCAATTATTTAAAGAAAAGGGGCGTAAGGGTTAATAATTTGTACCAATATCTCAGTTACATTCAAAGACGTCAAGTAAGGGTAAGGTTGGGGTGTCTAAATTTAAATTTATATTCAGAAAGCCCTCGTACATTATAAAAAACATCTACTCGCAGGACGCAATTTAGATAAAGAAAGTTAGCAATCATAGAACCAGTGCTCTTATTGCTTGATTTGAAGTCAAAACAAAATAAATAAGCAATGACGGTAAATATATTGCTGGCGATTCCAGCATCGAAAAGGAAGCAAATCTTGGAGTATTTCCAGGCAACTGCTCTTCTATTGCAATGGTCTTGCATACATACCAAATCGAAGGTCAAAGTCGATTTAGCCATCACGCCCAGCGTTTTCCACAGAGAGTTCTACAAGTGTACTTACCTGAAAAGAGAAAAGAAAAGAAAATATGCATATAATTCGTGTTAAAATGATTTTAAAAGGTTTTCATTCGCATAATATGTTATATTCATAAGAACGTCAGCAGACCTACTTTCACGAGCTGCAGGCGAATGAATTCGCACAATTTATCGACTTTTACATATACCGCACTATTTTTCTTGCGCGCACAAAAGCAAACTATTTTGATCACCAAGCGCGAATAATTTAAACCTAAAAGTTGGATTATAAACTAGGAGAACTTTATAGAATATTCCTCGATATAACCACCATATTTAAAAAAAGAAAAGAAAAGGCATCTCCCTTCAGAACGATCATGATGTGCCGCTGATTACTTTTCCTTATTAACCATGAATTGTCTATATTTCTGAGGCATTGTAATTATTTTCATTGTTCGGACTGTTGTCCTCATCTTTATTACCATGTTCACGACGTTTCGGCCGTTGTACGCTCCGGTCTTCCTCAGGTTACTGGAATTGCGAACTGTTATACTGGAACAGACCTATTCTATTGTTAATAGACACTCCCACCTATAATAAGTAGTAGTAGTAGTCGCCGAGTTTCTCTGTGAGTTGGGAGCTCAGTCTGAAGTCGGGCGACCGGCTGACCGGCGGATCGGTTGAACTCTCTACCTTCGGGCGGGGAGGAACCCAAACGAGGCTACACCGAAGGGCGGAGTCTCTTTCGGGGAGGTAAACCGACCTTGAACCCGTTTATACGGGTACAAAGGGCATATTTTTGGCCGACACCACGGGCTCGGAGATCCCACGTTAAACCGGCCTTGTGCCACATGATGCCCTCGTGGTGGTGGGGGGGGTGACTAAATACCGCTCTGTGAGTTGGTTAGTCAGTCGATGTCGGACGACCGTTAGTTGGATATTAAAGTATCAGCCACCAAAACTAGATTGCTGCGTCATTAACTCTTATATCAAGTTCCTAACGTTTTGTACGTCGAACCTTTTTAGGACCGACTTAGAGAAATACAAGCCTCCACTGTGAAACTACTCTATAACACGAACTGAACCCTTTATTTCGTTCACCGGAGAATTCTTCTAGTTCCAAGTTACATGCCTCTTCTGGCGTCTCAGTTATCTCCCTTTAACTCCAAGGTTGTGTTCACCATTGCCGTGGCCAGGTATTGAACTCACAACACGTTGGGCCAAGTCGCTGGATCCAACCTACGCTTTTATCAAATGGACCATGTGCCCTCAAGAAGAGTAGAGGCTTGGCACGCGGAACTACTGCAATCTACAATGGCGAACGAAACAAAAGGTTCAGTTCGAAATTACAATCACCTGAAGAAGGCCGGAGCGTAAACGCCCGAAACGCCGTGAATGAGGCAATAAAGATGAGGACAACAGTCCGAATGATGTAAATAATGTAAACAACTGCAAATTGTTATTCATTTCTAGGGAAGATCGTGCAGCTCCTTCTTCTTCGTATTGATTTAGATTTCAACTTTAGCATTACCGCCCTATACATAAAGAATAAGACAAGAAAATTACTTTGTTGCAACATTTTCTAACGATGATGTGAATAAACATTGAAATATAAGTTAATATTTCAATGTTTGAATAAATAAACATCGTGATGATGCAAATAAACATTGTTTATTCACATCATCGTGATGATGCGAATAAACAATTAGTTGTTAATCACTTATTAGACATTCGTTTCGTTGCAGCATCTTCTGACTATGATGTGAATAAACATTGAAATATTAACTTGGCCACAATTAGTTGTTAATCACTTAATAAACATTCATCTCGTTGCTGCATCTTCTAACGATAATCTAAAATAAACAATATTATCGTGGCCACAATTACGTGTTCATCACTTATATCTCGCGAGAAATGTCTTTGTTTTCGGTCTTTTTGCTTTAGCAACAAATCAAGACAGTGATTCAATACTGGTTTTAGATGGTCATGAAAGCAATGAATCTAATGTGGTATAGCTTTTGACGGGACAGTTCACAGACAGGATATAACAAAAAACAAAATATCCCTTTTTCGACCAAATACAACAAGAATTCAATTTTTTTTAACGAAATTATTTTCTTTTTGTCGAGTAAAACTGTTTAAACAAAACATCGCGCTAAGCGACATGCGTAATGGCAACTTTTTTTACAGAGTTGCTGACAAAAATGAATTAAAAACACCAGGAAAAATGAAAAAAAAACGCAATATCTAATAAATCCTCTGAGAAATATGCACGATTATTTGTGGAGGGAGTTTATGTCACGTTAATTCTTGGAATGAATTCTTCTTCCTTAATATTTTGAAACGTTGTGATAGCGATAAAACCCGCACAGAAAAGAATGTTTTCAAAAATCCGAACGATTCTTGCAAATTCTGTCTGGATTTCTGAGGTGAAGAGTTTTGTTGTTATTATCCCAATGTTCAGGCCGATGTGATAACGATCGGCCATGTTTCCTGGATGAAGCAAGCCTGCAAGTTATAGAAGACATCAGCTACGGATTGAATGAGGACCTCATCAATAAATACCTTTCCATATTTTCAACCTAGATATGTGTAGGAAACTGCTTAGCTGCAACCCTATGACCAAATCTGGTCATGGAATTGATGATGATTATGATGATGATAATAATGATGATGGTGATGGGGTTGTGGACTATGATCTTAACTAAGGTCGAATAATCAAAAAAAAAAAAGTAAGAAAAAGTTCAACAGAATACTCAGATAGATTTAGCCTGCTATAGAGTCGTCCTGGGTAAGACGTTTAAATACATCCACGTCCTGGGTAAGACGATAAACTATGTCCAGCAGCAAGGCCTCTGATCAGGAGGTTTTGAGGAGCGTGGAACCACCTCTTAATTGCTGGTGTTCCCAGATCCACCCTGACACGGGGTGGTAGCACCTGTTAGGGGTCCCAGCTATGGGCCAGTCCTGGGCATGACGATAAACTACGTCCATCAGCAAGGACTCTGATCAGGAGGTTTTGAGGAGCGTGGAACCACCTCTTAATTGCTGGTGTTCCCAGGTCCACCCTGACCCGGGGTGGTAGCAACTGTTAGGGTCCCAGCTATGGGCAAATAGTTAACTATTACCACCAATACTTTTTTTGAAAAAAAATATTACTAGCAATGTAATTTTGAAGGAAAAATATAAGTCGAAACACATTTTTTGATAAAATAAATTATTATCTGCAATAAAAAAAAATTGTCGGCGTTAAATCACCCATTTAGGTTAAAACAAAATTAACGAAACCAAACTAACCTAACTAAACCTGCTATAGAGATTAATCACTGACCTAACCTTTCCGAAGAGGAAGACGTACAATCTTCCCTAGGGTAATATTGCCAAGTGAACACCTGTCTCAGATTTCAACCTTTTAAACATTAGGCTAACGCCCCACCGTTAGAGAAACACCGAGTCAATCAAATAAAATGATGTGGTCAATGATATGTGTATGTCTGTTTAATTTTAAAATCTAGGAATAGGCCGCCGCCTTTTTACTACTGTTCAGTTATTGCCCACCCTGTTTCCTGGACTTTATTAAAGAGTACATAGACAATAGAATCAGAACTATAGTATAGATCAATCGCTAAAAATACAGGTAAAATGATTGACGCTTTGTACCGCTTCATTAAGTACTTGACTCCTCATGATACGTTTATAAGCGCCAGATCAGGCCGGAAATGGAATACGATTGCCATATTTGGGCGGGAGCTGCCCAGGTCTCACTTACCAGTCTTGATGGGGTTCAATAGCGTCTCCGAGACTTTGAAAAGAATTATTTTCCACCCATCAATCTCTCTCCAACAGGCGCCATATGGCAAGCCTCTCGATGTCCTATCGCTGAAAAATCCTCGGACGAACTCAATCTCTTGGTTCCGTCAGGTGTGACCCTCACGGCAAGGACGTGCCGTGCCACTTACAGTGTAGCAAACCGCCGACACTCCCTTCGTATTCCATCGGTGAGAAATATGTTCCACTCGAACAGATTCTTCCCTCGAACCACTGCTCTGTGAAACTGACTCCCAGGACGATGTTTCCCAGATCACTGCAATCTTAACCTGTTCAAGGCTATAGTTAGTTGTTATCTCCCCTTCCTATCCGCAAAAAGTGTCTCCTAACCTAACCCTCTACTTCGAGTGGCTTCCAAGCCTTGTACATGGTGAATCATACTGTAAAAAAAAAAAAAATTTCGACAAACATCGCCTCTGTGGCAGAAGACTTATCAAACCATTGGTCTGTGGAACCGGCTCACAAGAGGATATTTTCCAGATCACTACAATCTAGAAGTAGCCGTTATCTTCCCCTGCTGTCTATATAAACTATTCCTTAACGTAATACTCTACCTTGAGTGGCTCACGAGCCTTGTACATGGTGAATCATACTGTAAAAAAAAAAAAAATTCCGAGTGGAAATATTGCCAATAAGTCTTGTAGTGATTTTACCAGGATTATGGAAGGCATCAAGGGAATTGTTGACGTATATCATCGCGACAGACTGGGGGAGTCATTGAACCCTTGTAAGAAGCATCAACGCCATTGACTGCGTCCTTTCCACAAACAAGAATCGATTGAATAAAAACGCATCTATCTTGCAGCAAGATTACTGCCCCGATATAGAGAATGGCAATTTTGAAATATTTAGATGCACTACTTAAAATGAGAAACACCAAAAAGAA
>CAHIKZ030000700.1:2607500-2672500 GCA_903632075.3 Acanthosepion pharaonis | reverse complement strand
ACATCTGCTATTCCCAAGCGGTCACCCATCTAAGTACTGACCAGGCTTGACATTTCTTAACTTCAATGACCGGACGAGAACAAGTTTTTCAAAGTGATACCGCCATTATGCATTACACCACCCGCACATCCAGGCTTGCAATACCTGGTATTCCCAAACGGTCACCCATCTAAGTACTGACCAGGCTTGTTATTGCTTAACCTTGGTGATCGTGCGAGAACCAGTGCTTCAATGTGGTATCACCATTATACATTATACCACCTGTACATTCAATCTTGCAACACCTGGGATTCACAAGCGGTCACCCATCTAAGTATTGGCCAGGCATGTTATTGCTTAATTTTGTTAATCGTACGAGAACCAATGTTTCAACGTGATATCGCCATTATGCATTACACGGCACGCACATTCAAGTTTACAACACCTGGTATTCCCAAGCGGTCACCCATCTAAGTACTGACCAGGCTTGATATTGCTTAACTTCAGTGATTGTACGAGAACCAGTGTTTCAACGTGATATCGTCATTATCCATTAAACCGCTCGCACATTCAAGCTTAAAACACGTGATATTACCAAATGGTCACCCAGCTAAGTAATGACCGAGCTCGACGTTGCTTCAGTGATCGTACGAGATGTGCTTCCTCTTCCAGGAGGTCAAGTATGCTATTGACGTATATTGACGGCAAGTTCATAGTGTCCACATCAGCATTCCTATTATTCTCATAGTCATCAGTCCCATGGCTGGGTGTTGTCATAGCGTCACTGACCGGTAATCTCCACATATCTGGGATGAAAGCCTTAGAGGTATTCGTTTATGGCGAGCGAGTCTCGGGCAAGTGGACCAGGCGTATCCCATCATTTTCTGGGTCAAAGCACGGCCAATGTCGTTCAGCATGACGACTTTTCCTCGTCACGAATACGTGGCTGTGGGAACCCTTTACTATGGACGTTTTCTTTAATCACGGAAGCCGTCCGCCGAGCTATGGAGTCCATTGTGAAAGATGGCCATTGACCCTAGAAAAAGGTTCATCTGGTCTTTGAAACGTCTTGCGTTTAATCCTGTTCGATGCTTAGCCAAAAACAAAAAACCCTGGTTGATGACCCGACGATCGTTACAGTTTTAATCAATTAATCCCAAGCAAGGCAGTAGCTACTGAGTGTGAGAATATGAGAAAAAAGACCACTATTAAAGGAGAGAGAACAATAAATGAACAGGAATTAAGAAGACAGAAAATAACAATTGACATTGCATTTAAATTTTTGAAGATCAAAGCTGACTGGCAAGCAAGAAGCTTGTTGAGAGTTACATAAGCCAAAAGTGGGGGAAGGCTGGTCTTCATCAGTCTTATAATTAAACTTAGCTAGCCACAATTACTGATCCAAACATACCACAATATTCCTTACACCAAAACGACACATTCTTACTTACCATTCTTTCTACAGTCACCATAATACCTCTAAGTCTCTATGAAGTTCTAACTAGTTCCTAACTAAATCTTGTTGGAACTCATTGAGGTTGATATGCCGTAAAACAAACCAAACCAAACCTTAGAGACAGAATCTATACTATAAAAGAGCTGATTCGCTGTCTCTCAGATTTCTCTCGTGTCCGGTTCACACACCTCCCCAATGTACAATATGGGAAAGTAATATTTATTTTGAATAATAAAAGGCCAACAGGAAGGATAGGAAAAATCTGGTCATCAGTCTGTCTTATCTTAAACTTTGCTAGCCATAATTACTGACTCAAAGATACCACAGTATTCCTTACAGCAAAACAACACATTCTTCCTTACCATTCTTACTACAGTCACCATAATACCTCAAGGTCTCTATGTAGCTCTAAACTAGTTCTTATATATACAATAAAGGAAAGTAATATTTATTTTGAGTCAAAATGTGGCACAAGGCTAAAAGTAGTGATGAGGAAGACTGGTCTTCAATCTGTCTTATCTTAAACTTAGCTAACCAAGATTACAAACCCAAACATTACACAATATTCCTTGCACCAAAGCAATACATATTTAATTATCATTCTTACTACACCCACCATAATACCTCAAGTCTTTATGAAGTCCTAACTAGTCTCCATATATACAATTTGTCACTGGTTGGGTAGGGAATAAAAATAACAAGATGAAAATGATAGATCATCAGAACAAGTATTTATAGAAAAGGTTCCGGATGTGGGAAGGAGGCTGGAACCGAGATGTAAGGTCAGGACCAATAACATTGCAGATTCTTCTTTGGATTTCTTCAAGAATCTCTAAAGACGCACCGGACTATATGTAGCAGCAATATCCAAAGCATGGACGAATCGTTGACTTATAAATATGTAACAGTTTCTGGCGAGAAAAATTATATCGCACGACACGATGAACCAAATTAACCAGTAGCAAATCTAGCAATTGATTCATTATAATCTTTCCATCTTATGTTAATGGAAAACAGCAACTCGAACAGACTTAATGAGTCACTCTCCTGGAGGTACCAGTAGCGCCCGTTGAGCGACCTGACCTTCGAGTTGCAATATCTGCTATTTTCCTTGTAAACGAAGCAAACATTTTAGTTATGGGAATCGTAACACTTCTTTTTCTTGTTTAATATCGAGTGACATCGGGCTGAATAGTATCATTCTCTTGTGAGTCTTTCTTATTCATGAATCCTGTTTCTCGTCAACATTGATTAAATTTGCTAATATATATTTATGATGTAAATAAAAATAAGACAGAAAATACATTTTTTTTTTCCTTTTTGCCTGCTTATTTTTGATTTTGATTTTTTCTAATTTCCCAAGTTCCGGGATGAATTTTCTTTTCTTAAGAATAACAAACATTAAATTAATCCTGAGGGGGGTTGCTTTAATATATCATTCGTTCACTTTCAAGGTTTCATTATTGGGCGTATTCTCTTGACAGATATGTATTAGTTTATCAGAAGAGCAATATGACATTGTTGGAGATAGACAGGCGTCCTGGGTATGACTATAAACTACATCCACGTCCTCGGTAAGATGATAAACTACGTCCAACAGCAATAAATCAGGTGGTTTTGAGGAGCGTGGAACGACCTTTTAATTGATGGCGTTCCCAGGTCCACCCTGACTCGAGGTGGTAGCACCTGTTAGGGTCCCAGCTATGGGTAAATAGTTAACTCCCAAACTCGGGTCAAAACACGATGTAAGTGTAAAAATAGGTTTTAATACCAGAAATAATTTGTAAAAAGTTATTACGAGTAATAAATTTTTGGAGAAAAATTATTACCAGCAATACATTATTATCTGCAATACATTTGGAAGAAAATAAATATTACCAGTAATACATTTTTGAAAAAAATATTACCAGCATAAAAATCTTGTTGGAACTCATTGAGGTTGATATGCCGTAAAACAAACCAAACCAAACCTTAGAGACAGAATCTATACTATAAAAGCGTTGATTCGCTGTCTCTCAGATTTCTCTCGTGTCCGGTTCACACTCCTCCCCAATCTTTTAAATAGGTTTAGAGATTTGTCACTTGTATTCTGTTTTGGATTGGGTTTCCGGTTCCTTCTAAAGTCTGACCTCTTGCTTCTTGGTGGCATTATTGCTTTGAGAGATCCCTCTTACTCTGTAATCCTCCACCTCGAGTGGCTCATGGGCCTTGTACAGGGTGAAAATCATTGTAAAAAAAATAGCGTATGCCTAATGTCATATCCGTAAGTCTGCGTTGTACGTGAGCGACTGATATGTCCTCATGCGATTTAATGTACACACAAGCACACGCACATACATACAGACAGTTTTTGATAATAATGTTCACCCTGTACAAGAGCCACTCAAGGTAGAGTGCCACAAAGTGAGAGGCACAATTCATGGGGATCTGTGGGGAAGATTAACCCCAGATTTTAACAGGTTATTGTAGTGATCGGGGAAGCATCCTCTTGGTCAATAAACAACGGCCCGCGGGCCGGATTCGATCCCCGATGGCAGTTTATCCGACCCGCCGCTTCACTGTGCTACAAGTGAGTTAAACTCTAATTATTTATATGGAATTATCAATAGATTGTAGGCAAAATTACTATGTAGAAAAAAATTAAATTAATTAAATGTTAGTAAAATGCCAAAATTTGACCAATCTGATTTTTGCATCTGACAGTAATATAAGATTTATGAAAATCAGTGAAATAAAAAATTCGGCAACTTTTGATACCTGCGCGCTTTTTTGTGTAACTATCTGCAATGAAGTTTCTAAGAAAAGGATTATGGGCCTGCTGCAGCAATTATGTTTTAACCTGCATTGCCATGTTTAAACCGGTTTGAAGAGTGCCGTATATATATATATATATATATATATATATATATATATATATATATATATATAAATATAGAAAACTAGACTCGTTTCGAAAAAACCCTCGAATTTTTGATTTGCTAATCAAAACAACCTTGAGGGAAAAAGTTTTAAAAAAGAAAGAGCTACAAACATGAACTTCTGCCGACAAAAAAATCGCACAGATGCAGGTCTGAAGCCCAAAGAAAAAACCCCGATACGAGTAACAACTAACTAACAAAAGAGCTCAATACAACCGTAGAGCAGACCTAGATAAACCTAGTGAGCCAGACAAACCTACCTAGGTTTCACCTAAACGGATCCTCAGGGAAACTTTCCCTGACGATCCGTTTAGGTGAAACCTAGGTAGGTTTGTCTTGCTCACTAGGTGTATCTATCTATATATATATATATATATATATATATATATATATATATAAGGACTAACTTTAGTGAATTATGTCATACATTTTGCCTGAACTTATTACAAAATCTAAAGTATGTAAAGTCAGTACATGAAACGAGGTCGACGGATGCACATTAAAAGGATTTTCACCTGGTTGGATGCAGCAATACCAAAACAAATATTAATTACTAATTATTATAATACTAATTAATTACATCCTAAAAAGCAAACACCAGTTTTACAAATCTCACGAAACATTTTGTGCTGCTTAGTTTGTGAAATTCGAATATGGGCGCACTTGGAGTGATATAACTATTTTATTGCTATTGTGGCCCTCTTGGATAACACACACACACACACACACACACACACACACATATATATATATATATATATATTAGAAACATAAACAATAACGTTAATATTTTTAACAAATTATTTCTCTAAGAAAAACACTGAAAATCTATTTGTAAGTAACAAAGTTTTAATTTTTCTCTGTAAAAATTCGTATATTATAAATAAATAAAACCATATATATATATATATATATATATATATATATATATATATATATATATATAATATATAGTAAAAAAAAAGAAAGAACAGTAAGATATATAATCCGATGTTCTTATTGATATTTTTATTTTTTCAAAACAGTGCTCAATGTAAACTTACAGAGCATAAATATTATAAATTAACTGATTTAAAAATATGGTTTCATCGCTACACAAGAATCACCGTGTTTCAAAAACAGAAACTAAAAACTTCACATTCAATTCTATAATGAAATCAAAAGCATTAGTTCTGTTTCATCTTTAAGTGAATCTTGGAATAACTTATTTTGAAATTTACTGTGTTTTAAAAGCACATACATTCATAATTTTTGTTTCCAAGGATACAGAAAAATCCAATCATTTAGACAGGGGCGGTAGCGTGTTCATTTTTATTAACTATTATTGTATGAAATTTGAGTTACGTCCGAAAAGTTAAGTCTAGATAGGCTAGGGGTGACTTTTTCAACGAATTATGACATCCGTTCGACGCGTGTCGTCTGGTTTATGTCATAATTTGTTGAAAAAGTCACCCCACCCTTTTTTTATCCTTGGAAACAAATTTCTTTTTAGTTTCTGTTTTTGAAACATGGTGATTCCTTTGTAGCGATGAAACCATATTTTTAAATCTGTTAATTTATAATATATATATATATATATATATATATATATATATATATATATATATATATATATTATTTATTTAAAATATGATTCCAAAACGCTACATAAGAAGTCTCATGTTTCATAAAAAAATAAAAAAAAAAACAAATAAATCTCCATCGACATGCAAACTAGACGAGGGTTAATACATCTCCCGTTTAAAATTTAGATACCCCCACCTTTCCCTGACTTGACATCTATGAAAGTAACTCTATACTGATACTTATTATTAACACCCAACACTCGCCTACCCAATTTAAACAATTCGCCCTAGCTGTTACCATGGAAATTTTGATTTCAATTTTTAAAACACGTAAATTTCAGAAACACGTTATTCCAAAAAAATTTCGCTTGAAGATGGAACAGAGCTTACTTTAACTCAATTTAATTCAAATAATTATATTGAAGTTTTCGGCTCTTGTTTTGAAACATGAGACTTCTTATGTAGCGTTTTGGAATCATATTTTTAAATAAATAATTATATTTATGCTCTACTTTTGTATCGAGCACTATTTTTTAAAAATAATAACTAAAATATTCAGGGACTTTGGATTATTTACCTAACCATTTCCTTCCTATTTTCTATATATTTTCACACACACACACACACACACACACACACACACACACACACACACACACATATATATATATATATATATATATATATATATATATATTGAACTGACCAAACCGTATACTTTTCCTTGAAAAGATAACCTTTTTTTTGGCCACCACCTCATCCCAAGAATCGTTGGCGACTAGTATAATGAAACGAGAATCCCCGGATAATAGACAAACTGGGAAGAGACAAAGAACTACGATTAAAATAAATTTAATATATATATATATATATATATATATATATATATATATATATATATATATATATATATATATATCTTGCGCGCGACCTTTACTCAGGAACATCGTCACTGCTGGAAATATTCACTTTTTCTCCTCCAATAAAAACGGTTAATGCATAAACATTAAGAAATTCTTATAACGTCTGAATAGAAATGAAGATCTTGCCTGATCGAAATCAAGTTCTTGTCATATTAAAAATCTTGTGCTTGGCAAACATGATGACCTTCATGCAAAATCGTAAATGACAAAAATAAATAAATAAATAAATAAATAAATAAAAAATAACCAAACTCTAAGGGTAATGTCACGTGACCCTGGAATCTCGTCGACTTCATCACGATGGAGGATGTAAGATCTTTATTTGAGCAAAAGGTGAAGAGAAAAAAAAAATTAAAGTTAAATGTTGATGGGGTAGATGTCAAAGGTTATTGCAGGAGGCGCATCATTATTTATTCGTCACTTTTATGTACTAACTATCTATCTAACTTGGGTGCCTGCCGTAGTATAAGGCACTCAATTCACACCGGGTTTGTCTCGACTTTATGATCAGGAATCGAATGTATATGTATCTGAAAGATTCGTACATAACTCACAGATTTTGACTACTATAAATAATGTATTTAGTGGTTATATGCGTTTGAATAGACTTCCTTGTTTATTTTTTCGTTTTAGACTATGAAAATGGCATCTATCGGCCTGAGTAACCGAAAGTCTTCTTTTAAAAAATCTGCCTCTGAGCAGAAAGTCCTGAAGATTCTGAGGAGCGTGCAGCCACCTCTTAATTGCTGTTGTTTTCAGGTCCATCATGATCCGGAGTTTTGGGGAAGCACCTGTTAGGCTTCCAGCTATTGTCAAATAGTCAACCCCCCAAAGAAAACACTATGTAATAGAAAAAAAAATCAGCAATATATTTTAATATTGTAAAATTACCAACAGTACCTATCTCTATCTATGAAAGGCAGGATGTGGTGTGTGTGTGTGTGTGTGTGTGTGTGTGTGTGTGTGTTTGTGTGTGTGTGTAACGAATGCACGGACGCAATTTTCGACGGATTTGCACCAAAATTTACATGCACATGCTCCAAGTTAGCGGGAAAGGCCAACACCGACTTTGCATTTCCCAACTCTCATCGATAGTGGAAATAATCGATTTTTTCATGCTTCTACGGCAGTTTTCATGTAGTTTGCGGCCATTTTCTACTGGCCAGAGTGAGAGCCTATAGCTGGCTGCCACGAATAGGCAGGAATATTCTATTGGCCAGCGTGAAAGCCAACAGCTGACTGACACGAATGTTAACGAGCATGCTCGCATGCAAAAAACATCGATAGCTGCATTTGTCACAAGCGGGAAAAATTTAAATCTGCAAGGAACTTTACTCCAATTGGCTCATTCGCTTGCTTAAACTCAATGTTGATTCTGATTCCACAGAACTGGGTTGGGTGTGAAAAAGTATTTGTTGTTAACATCCTTTTTTCATTCGATTTTTCCAGTTACGAGTCGTTTTTTTAAGCTGATCGTTTTGTGTTCATTTTGTTTAGTTCTTTTTTCGTAACAGATTTAATGTTTAGTATAGAGCTTAGAAAAAATTCGCTGTGTGAGATAGGCAAGAAGTATGGCATGTAGCAACATCAGCACGACAAGGGGTACTCCTTTGAAGGCAAAGAAGAGCAAAAATATTTTAAGTCAAGTGATAGCGATTGCTGTATGTTGTATGATTTTTGAATCAAGCACGGGCAACGCCGGGCCATGCTGCTAGTTTATAATAAAATGGCCAATTTCAAAAGCAAAATGACCATTAATAAATTTCATAGTAGAATTACCAACAATATATTTTATAGCAAAATGAACACTCGTTGCCACGTTCGTGATTTCAACAAATACCCGTTGTCACTTTCGTAATGCTTGTTGTAGTAGAGACATTGCAATTGCGGATACAACTATAGTAACACCGTTGAACAATGCTGGCGTCAGACGCCTTCGAATAACACTCGCACTAGTAGTACTTTCTCAATAATACTCGCTCGACAAGTAACCTGTATAGTGATCCGAATAGAGAAATAATATAGTGAATAGTACATCGAATAGCGATCCATAAATTAATAGAGGATAGACTAGAAATGACGATCGTTAGTCGTTACGCGACTTCCTATTTATGCGTTTCTCGCATTGCCATGTGGTACACTTCTTAATTCAATAATGTGATCGCCTGTGTTTGCTCACTGGCGATCTATGTTCAAACTCAAATCTCGGCAGCGACACTTTATTCCTGTATAATAATGACTAACAATACATTCTATCTTTAACTGAAGTCGTTCAAAATATATTTAGTTGAGGCCATAAAATTGTGTTCAAAATACTTATATTTCGCCATTAAATAACCCATAAATGTGTTGATATGCCGCTAAACAAAATCAACCAACTCAACAACCAACATGAAAGAACACTTTCTTGACATTAATCCATATAGTATCCCACAATTCCTTAAAGAAATCAAACTGTATTCCAATGAGGTTTTTATTTACTCAATACATCAGCTCTCTTGAATAAGTTAGTATAACTAATTAACTTAATGGGATTCAATTTTTGTTATCAAGGGCAGACTAACTTCATGTTTGTTTGACATTATGCTAACCATATGTTTATGTGACACGCTTGTTTGTTGATTACACGACCACTTCTGGTCACAGTTCTGTTAGAATCTGGTCATGGTTCATGTGACAGTGGCTGCTCAGCTGTGATTGGTTCTTTCTTGGTTGGCGTTCTTCTGCGTTTGAACTGATGATCAGCCTCTTTCGATGATCATACGTGCTTTCAGTTCTTTCTCTATTTATTTCCAGCTAGCGTTTCTTCGTTGCATGTCTTCGGTTGATGTCCTTTATTTGCACTCCATACTAGCATACTTAACTCGCAGATGTATGGGGGGCTCCAAAATATTTTAAGGGCCCGTATGGGTCTATTTCCAGTTTCTGCTTTCTTCTATTTCTGAGCGTAAATCACATTACATTAATCCAACAAGTTTATCGCTATACAAATAAAACATTGTGTGGATTTTATTAACACTATCATTCTACTTAACAGCGTAGAGCATAGATACCCATCCCCGAAAATCGTGATGTCCAGCTTATCTCTCTGCAACATTTGTGTGGAAGTGTTTTTCACATAAATGCCGTTCGAGAGACCTAAACAGATGACATTACGAAGGAGCTAAGGTTGGTTTAATGACATGAAAGTATCCGTTGCCACCGATCTCTACTAAATTCAAAATGCCGCGCTCTGAAAGGAGAAATTTATGACGATCGTATTTTGTGATGTGTGTGCGTGGCTTAGCTGTTTTCAGTATGGAAGAGGAATCGCCTGCCGTCTTCAAATCCCGACGGCCGCATCGCGAAATTCTGGGATGTGCGCGCGTGGCGCAATTGTTTTCAGCACGGAACTGGAATCGGCTTGCCGTCTTCAAATCCCGACGGCCGCATCGCGAAATTCTGGGATGTGCGCGCGTGGCGCAATTGTTTTCAGCACGGAACAGGGATCAGCGTGCCATCTTCAACTCCCGACGGCTACATCACATATTCCTGAATGTGGGCGCGTGGCGCAACGGTTTTCAGCATGGAACTGGTATCGGCGTGCCGACTTCAAATCCCGACGGCCGCATCGCGTATTTTGGATATGTACGCGTGGCGCAACCGTTTTCAGCAAGGAACTGGAATCGGCTTGCCGACTTCAAATCTCGACGGCCGCATCGCGTTGAAACACCAGTTCCCGTACGATCACCTATGTTGAGCGACGTCGAGCCTGGTCCATACCTACATGACTGACCACTTGGCAATACCAGTTGCCGTAAACGTGGATGTGCGATTGGTGTGATATATGATGCTTCAGGATTGTTTAATAGGAGGGCCGAGTTCCAATTCCATAGGGTTCGTTATCGTCACTTACGCGCAAAAGCCCTTGCGAAGGGTATGAACCCACCTCTTCCCACCAGCTATGGGTTAATTAGTAAGACGTATCACTAAATCATTAGTATCTCCTCCACCAATATTCTTACACTCTTAAAATATTTTCTGGCTTTAAATAACCTACAAAGGGTTGATAAGCCTTAAAAAACGAATCAATCAAATCCCGGTCGAGCTTGTGGCGTTCACTTTCACAAATATACTATGAACAAAATATGAATCCATCTCTTCAGCCCCTCCATCTAAGGGTTAAATGGTGGGGCAGACAAGGTTTGAAGCTATGAGATTTCGGAAGAATAAGGCTTAGATGGAATTCGGTGAAGATCATAAATGCAATTAGGACGAATGTAAACAGTTTAAGCTTAATTTATAAACAAAAAATACAGAGCCATCTTTCAGGACGATTTAATCCAAGTTAATTTTTGCCAGGGTGGCAAGTACTGAGTTGCTCAATGCTGATTGGCTGTAATTGATTAATATGTTCAGTTCTGATCCGTAGATCGAAACGTCATGGATATTTCTAGATTCCCTATTATTTATAGGAACAAACCTTCAGAACAGAGTCTTTGATCGAGAGAGTCGATCCTATACCTGTCCAGGCGAACTCTTTGCTCGTGACCCTAACCATTCGAAAAAGCTAACCCTGCAATTTGTCAGCGCTTTCCACCACTGGCGAAGACGGGTCGACTAAATAGGATCTAAAGTATAAAATAAATCCTTAAGTTATTGTTAATTTCTATACATCGCATATTGGCCAGTGGCGTTCTATACTACAGGTCTACTCATGTTACAACTAAAGGCTAACATTGTAGGTTTATTGCGAAAGTCCCTCGTTCCACTGGGTGTTTTTGCATTTGGCTAGAGGGAAGTTTTCTATGTGATACATGACCCAGCATGCTCGGAATTCAATTACGCTTCGACCACAAAGTCGAGCATTAGGCGGCTAATTTAGATCACGCCATCCTTGTGGGTGTGGGCAGATAAAAAGAATCAGCTTGAAAGCAATAACACATGGTGACATATGAGATTTCTAGCTTTGACTAGAGAACTGTTTAGTAGATGGATAGCTTTGATTTCAAAACTGGATAGGTGTGAGCCTGACAATTCCGACGCGTAAAAGCCTACCTTCGACAAAGACCGCAGTGGCAGCACCTGGTGTGGATAGACTACAGGTCTGTTCTCCGCAAGTGAGTTTAATCACGCTAAGGTATGTATTCTTGGATGTAGCTAACCCATTTTTTTATTTTTTTATTTTTAAGTATTTTACCCCAAGCAAGGCGGGAAGCCACTAGGACGCAAGGGGTTACAGAAAATTTAGAGCAAGATCAGATAGGAGTGATAGAAGAAAGGATAGATAAAGTGGATAGATCAAGGCAACTGGAAATGTCGATTGACATTACACTTGAATAACTGGAGATTATAGCTCACAAGAGAAGGGAACGGAGTTCCACAGGCGAAAGGTGCGAGACATGAAGCTATTAGAGTAGAAGAGACGGCTACATTTAGGAGTTTCGACAGTGAAGGGGTGAGAGCGGGATGCCAGCCTCGTAAGACGCTGAAACTCATGAAATCTGGGAAACATCGAATGCAGCTCGGAGCAATTGCCGTGAAAGTATTTGTAAAACAGAGAGAGGGAGGCGACGGTGCATCTGTGAGAAAGTGACTGTAGACGAGATGCCAGAGCAGGGCCAATTATATTGCAAATCCGCCTCTGGATCTTATCAAGAACCCCGAGGCAAACAGAAGGGGCTCCAGACAATACTCCATGCAAGGGCGAATTGTTGATTTGTAGATCTGAAGGATCGACTCCGGGGAGAAAAATTTCCTGGCGCGGCACAGAGAGCCAAATTTCCTTGCAGTGGACGAAGCAATTGACTCAATGTATTTGTTCCATCTCAGGTCAGCCGTCAACGTGAGACCGAACAGCCGCAGAGAGTTGCTCTCGAGAAGGTGAGCGTCAGACATTCTAAAACGTAGGAGAGACTTATGGAAGATTTTAAATGGTTAAATAAACTAAAATGCAACATAAATTTATTTTTAAAAATTACATTTATAAAAAAAAAATAAAATAAACAAATTATAGTAATCCCTCGGTATATCGCGGTTCACCTTTCGCGGACTCTGTGCTTTCTTTCATTAATTTTGTGCTATGAAAAGTTAGGTTACGATTCAAGAACTTTAGCAATAAATTCAATATGACTTTTTTTTTTATCTTTTAGAAGCAGAAATACAAATTACTCCCCAAAGTTAAAGTTTAGCATTTGCTTTTATGAATTAAGATTACATGGGGAGGCATATTAAATTAACTTTAAATTGAACATTTTAACAGGTCGATTTATTGGAAAATCTATTCACAGATCGCGACAGGGAGATGTGATTAAATATACTTTAATATTTAAAAAAAAAAATTATTCACTATTATTATTGTTTAGGTAATAAGCATTATAAGAACACAAATATCTCTTTTGTGGAAAAAGTAATTTTCGACAATATACGTATTTTTTTAATGTATTTATGGTTATTTTTTAACTTTTGTCAAAAAAATCTTTTGATTTTTAGGCCCTCAATAACTATCGTCTAATTTTACTGTTCTCATTATAGATTTCTTCTTACAATTTATTATTCTTTTTAAGTATTAAAGATGTGTGGGAATGTGAGTAAAGCTTTTTAATATTCTTTAAAGCATATAATATAGAATTTGGTTTGCGAAAAGCATGTTATGTACAAAAGACGAGAAAAGTAATTTCTTTAATTAAACCACATATCTGATCATCAGCTCTGATAACTTGTCTGAAATGGAAGAAATGAATAAGAAAATGTATTTTTGATAGGGATTTCCTTTTATTTACAGATCACGACAGATATTAGGGGGATATGATTAAATATTCTTTAATGTTTAAAAATATTTATTCAGTATTATTATTGTTTAGGTAATAAACGTTATAACATAACACAAGTAGCCATATTGTGGAAAAAGGAATTTTCGACAATATACGCATTTTTTTTTTTTACATATTTATGATTATTTTTTAACTTTTATCAAAAATAACATTCTTGTACGTGTAGTTAGGGATAATATTATACATTAATTACTAATTTTTAAAAATTAATAACCATTTGTGCTCAGTTGTTGACAATAATAGCTATTTGCTGATGTGTTAAAATTTTGGAATAGTGCAATAATAAAAATTTTAATTTCATCTGATCGATGTCCAGATATATAAATAGACTTCCAAGATAACACTTTTTTTTAGTGAACATCGCATGCAAAAATATTTGTTTTTCAAATAAGCATAAAATAATCTAGCAAGCGTGAGGGGAACAAAATAAAATTAAAATGCAAAGCTCCCATTAAAACGAGGGGCTTTGGAAATAGGCCTCTAATTTTAATCTTTATTTGCACCATGAGTAGGCCTGTATTATAGAACGCCATGGGACATGCATCAATATCGATGAAAGGTAGCATGGTAGTACTCATGTGTCCTCAATCTATGATTCACCCCCACCCCAGATCTATGATACAAGTTCTCCCACTTTACTACATCTCTGTTTACATAGGGTCAGTTATTTGCCATGCGTGATACAAGCTTAAGCGATCATGTATCTTTCGATACATGACTGACGAGGCAGATTTTTTCCTGCAGTAGGTTGCTGCAGTAGACCAGTTGCCATCCAAGGCTATAGAAGCCAGTCTGTCCTGCTATAGCTGTAGGAGAAAAGAATTCATACCTTTCACAAGGGTATTAGCACGTAAATATAATGGATTCGACTGGAATTCGAACTCGGCTTTCCGATTCCGCAATCCGAGCCTCCTCTACATAAGGTAATATTCATATAAAATACAAATTTTATTGTAACGTAATTATGTAAAATAAAGTATCAAGGACACATGGTACAGTGGATAAAGGCGTTGGTTAGATCCAGTGACAGGACCCAAAGAGTGTTAGTTCAATACCCGGTTAAGGCAGTGGAGAACTTTCAGAGGGAAATTAGCAGGAGATAACTGATAACAGACATCCATTAAACATGGCACGTGGAACTAGAACAGTCTACTCCAGTGAGCAAAATAAGGGGTTCAGTTCGTCATTCCAACCACCTGAAGAAGGCCGGAGCGTACAACGACCGAAACGTTGTAATAGATATGGTGACAAAAGGATAATAGTCCGAATAATGTAAATAATGTACATAATACCTCATCTCAGATATATATATATGTATATATATATATGTATGTGTGTGTTTGTATAACGTTAATCATTCATACAAAAAACAGATATAGAAGTTAATGATTTAAATGGCGAGAATACATCTTCGCAAACAAATTTAATAAAATACATTAACCCCGAATCTGTATATGAATGTTATGATCCCTGTTTATAAATTCTATTTGCATAAGTTCATTTCAGTTTTTTAAAAGCTTTTGTCTGTTCCTACAGACATCTTCAGGTATGGAAATAGATTTGTTCTTGTTTTTTACTTCTCGGAAATAACAGGACAACGAAAGAATAGATGTAATCCGAAATATGTTTTTAGAAATGTGTCATTGTTAATTGTAAGAAATTTTTTGGGAGCGTGCGGTCGCAATGCTGAGGTTGAATTTTTAAATTTTAAGATTGTGCGTTTTTGTACTAATATGGTTATAGGAGAATTCTTTTGTACTGGTAGGTTTTTCAGTCAATGTGGCATTGACTGAAATTGTTCAATAAATAGAGGAATGTCACAGTTATTATCCGAAAGTTGCACGTCGGATCAGTTATTTTAATATCAATTATGTTGGTGCAGTTCAATTTACATTACATGAATCATTTATACAAAAAACAGATATAGAAGTTAATGATTTAAATGGCAAATATATAAATATATATATATATATATATATATATATATATATATATATATATATCACGAGTACCTGCACCTATTTGTTATTTCTCCTACAAAAAATAAACTAACAAAGCGTTGTGATATCCTGGGGTATTGCCTAATGATAATTTAAACATGAAATCGGATTCCTCAGAGTTATTTAGTGATATCAGCTCAAGACATAGGGTGCTATCCCCTGCCATTCAGTATCTCCTTCGGAAATAGGCTGGGATCATTACTAGGTGCTTGAGGCGTGGCCAAAAGGGGAAGTGCCAAGGGGCCTTGTGCAATTTTAGGTAAGTATCTTCAATCCGATAAACAAGACAAGCAAAGCAACCACGGGATTTGTTCTTATTTACGATTAAACATTTCAGATATGATCGTAGGTTTAGTATGCGCATGCGTGCACTGATATTAAATGACTGGGATTTTAAAATAATGGGTCGAAGCAGAAGTTTTTCATGGCTTGAATCGAACGAGTTGGCTGGGCTAGCTAAAATATGAATGAAGGGAGTCTGTGGGGAGAATTGAAATATGGATGAAGGGTGGACCGGTGTAGTATGAGTCACGGAATGAATCTAATAGACGTCAGTAGTTGAAGACGAAGATTTCAGAAAGAAGGGAAAAGAAAAGGAAAGGTGGGAAAACACAAGAAAATGGCCGAAAAGTAAGGGATATAAAAAGATGGAAAAAATGAACGAAAGAAAGATGAAATGGACGAATAAAACAAGCGGGAAAAATGGGAGACTGCCATGAGAGAAATATGGGAGTATTATTATCTGTTATGAGAGAAAGATGGGAATATTATTGTCTGCTATGAGAAAAATATGGGTGAATTATCATCTGTCTTGAGATAAATATGGAAATATTATTGTCTGCTATGAGAGAAATATGGGAGTATTATCATCTGTCGTGAGAGAAATATTGGAGTATTATTTCCTGCTGTGAGAGAGATATTGGGGGTATTATCATCTGTTGTGAGAGAAATATGAGAATATTATTGTCTGCTATGAGAGAAATATTGAAATATTATCATCTGTTGTGAGAGGAATATGAGAATATTATTGTCTGCTAAGAGAGAATTATGGGTGAATTATCATCTGTTGTGAGAGAAATATGAGAGTATTATTGTCTCCTGCGAGATACATATGGGACTATTATTTTCTTTTGTAAGACAGATATGAAAATATTATCATCTGTCGTGAGAGAAATATGAGAATATCATTGTCTGTCTCATCTTTATTATCTTTCTGCCGTGAGAAATATATGGGAGTATTATCATCTTTGGTGTGAGGAGACAGGAAAAAGGAAAACCCGATGAAAATAGGAAGAAACATAATTTAATGAAATACATTCAAGATAATATTTTTGAAGTTATGAAAAAGCGAGAGAGAGAGAGAGAGAGAAAGAGAGAGAGAGAGAGAGAAAAGAAAAGAGGAAAACGAGAGAGAGAAAGAGAAATAGAAAAGAGAGAGAGAAAGAGAAAACGAGAGAGAGAAATAGAAAAAGAGAGAGAGAAAGAGAAAACGAGAGAGAGAGAAAGAGAAAACGAGAGAGAGAGAAATAGAAAAAGAGAGAGAGAAAGAGAAAACGAGAGAGAGAGAGAAAGAGAAAGAGAAAACGAGAGAGAGAGAAAGTGAAAACGACAGAAAGAGAGAGAGAGAAAGAGAAAGAGAAGACGAGAGAGAGAGAAAGAGAAAATGAAAGAGAGAAAGAGAAAGAGAAAACTAGAGAGAGAGAGAAAGAGAAAGAGAGAGAAAAAGAAAAAGAGAAAACGAGAGAGAGAAAGAGAGAGAGAAAGAGAAAGAGAAACCGAGAGAGAGAGAGAAATAGAAAAAGAGAGAAAGAGAAAGAGAAAACGAGAGAGAGAAGAAGAGAAAGAGAAAGAGAGAGAAAGAGAAAGAGAAAACGAGAGAGAGAGAGAGAAAGAGAAAGAGAAGGCGAGAGAGAAAGAGGAAGAAAAACGAGTGAGAGAGAGAGAGAGTGAGAGAAAGAGAAAACGAGAAAGAGAAAGTGAAAGAGAAAGTGAAAGAGAAAGAGAAAGCCAGAGAAAGAAAGAAAGAAAGAGATAGAAAAAGGACAGAATGTAAAATGTAAATAAAATAATAATGAATCTTTTCTTTCAGGACGTAGGCAATCATGGCTCTCCACTACCTCTACCCCTGTGCAGCTCTCAACAAGTTCCTTTACTCTGCCTCTTCCCCCAAACCACGTTCTGTTGTCCACTTGCTTAAGTCCGCTAGGTATACCATGCATTGTTTACCCTTGTCTCTCTTTCCCTCTATTTGACTTGTGAGTATCAGATTCTCCAGGCCCTCCTTCCTCATTATGTGTCCCAAAAACTTCAGGCCTGATGTTAAGTATAAGCCTCCTCCTTGTTTGCATCCTCTCTAAGACTTCACACGCTCGGTCCATGATATCCTTAGCGTCCTTCTGTAGAACCACATCTCCGTCGCCTCGAGTCTCTTCTTCATCTTTGAGGAAATTGTCCAACATTCGCTGCCGTAAAGAAGGACATATGTCACGTAACAGTTCAAGTATTCTTTTCTTTGTTACCAAAGAAATCCTGCTGTCTTGCAATACTCTACCCAGCTTTTTGGAATGTGTGCTTGGCCATCCCAATATGTCTACGGATCTCAGCGTCGCATTTACCGTCCTCTGTCAGGACGCTTCCCAGATATTTAAACTACCGAGTTTATTTGATTCTAGTGTTACCGACCTGCAAATCACATTTCGGGCTCACACACACACAAAAAAGAAAAGAAAAGAAGGTGAAAATAAATAAATAAATAATAGAAAAACAAAAACTGACAGGAAGAATTAGCAGTTTTGTAATTTGTTTTCTTTTTAATTAGGAATTCAAAAGATGCTTAAAATGGAGTTTGAATTAATCGGCTTCGTCAAATTAAACTTATTTCTTCCCTAATTAAACGCAAACATGCTGGTGTGTTTCCCGCGTAAACACGCACGCACACACACACACACACACATTACACACAGACACATTACATACACACACACACATTACACACTCACACATTGCATACACACACATTACACACACACATAGCATACACACACATTACACACACACATTACACACACACATTGCATACACACATTACGCACACACATTGCATACACACACATTACACACACATTGCATACACACACACACACACACATATACACACACATTACACACACATTGCATACACACACATTACACACACACATTGCATACACACACATTACACACACATTGCATACATACATTACACACATATTGCATACACACACATATTGCATACACACACATTACACACATTGCATACACACACATTACACACACACATTGCATACACACACATTACACACACATTGCATACACACACAAATTACACACACATTGCATACACACACATTACACACACACACATTGCATACACACGCACACATTACACACACATTGCATACTCACACATTGCATACACACACATACACATTAAACACACACACATTGTATACACACACACATTGCATACACACACACACATTACACACACACACACAAAACCATACGCAAACACACGGATAAAAAAGCAACCAGACATGTATAAAATCTTTCCCCCCCTTACTGTTTTCGGCAAGCAGAAGTAGCGAGGATAGGGGAAATATAGACAAGAGGGAAAACTATTCTTAGCCGAAGCGTTTCGTCCTCCGATGGACTTTATGAAGGCAAGGTATGATTTAATTTGTTGCACGTGTTTATATGCGAAAGCGAGGATCTCATTGGTTTATCAAGGATTTTAAATTTCATGAGCGTTCACACATTTTTAAATCCTTGATAAACCAATGAGATCCTCGCTTTCGCATATAAACACGTGCAACAAAATAAATCATACCTTGTTTAGATACAGTCCCTCAGAGGCCGAAAGATTTTTCCTCGTCTCTTTTATTCATCTACAGATATACACAACCTGAAAATAATTTACACACACACACACACACCCCACACACACACACACACCTACACACACACACACGCACACTCCTACACACACACCTACACACACACACACACCTACACACACACACACACACCTACACACGCGCACACACCCACGCACACACCTACACACACACATACCTAAACATACGCACACCTACACACACACACACCTACACACACACCCTATACACACACACACACACCCTATACACACACACACACACACATATATATATATATAAGTGATAGAAATTTTGGGTGATTTGAATAATTGTTCTGAGTAAATCCTCAACAGAATGCAGAAATCACTTGACGGCCGTTTCGTCCTATTTGGGACACCTCAGCAGTTCGCATTCACTAACGACAATCGAAACCGGACCGTCACGATACAACACAAGCGTCATAATCATTGGACCAAAGCTTGTGTTGTACCGTAACGGTCCGGGTTCGATTCTCGGTAGTGTATGAGCTGAGGACGAAACGGTCGTCTAGTGCTTTATTCGATGAATTACTATATATATATATATATATATATATATATATATATATAGAGAGAGAGAGAGAGATAGATAGATAGATAGATAGATAGATATAATATTGATCGTTTCCTCTTAAAGATTCAAGTTTACCTTCCCACTTTTAAAACAGACGCTCTACAATCTTTCTCTAATTCGGGTATTTGTACAATTTACTATGAATTGTTTGTAAAATTATTGATCTTATATTTTATTCAGATCTATCTATCTATCTATCTATCTATCTATCTATCTATCTATCTTTTTCTCACCAATATCTATCTATCTATCTATCTATCTATCTATCTATCTATCTATCTATCTATCTATCTATCTCTTTCTCACCAATATCTATCTATCTATCTATCTATCTATCTATCTATCTATCTATCTATCTATCTATCCCTTTCTCACCAATATCTATCTATCTATCTATCTATCTATCTATCTATCTATCTATCTATCTTAATCCTCGGCCTTGTCTTTTGTTAGTTAAAAATAAACGCTTCTCACGAAATAGCAAAAGAAAAGTAGATTTCATTTTGTCAGGACGTGCCGCCCGCAACCTGCAATTTCCTCTAAATCCTTTGAGACTGGCCATCTTTTTTCAATCGTCTTAAACTGTCACATGAAGGATTTATGATGCTCTCCCCTTTTGTAAAAAGGAAAAAAAATCCCAATTTATATACAGAAGGCGGATTGGCAGGGACAGTCTTAAAAATCACTTCATTCACCAGCTAATTATTTCCTCACTATCAATAATATCCTTAAAAGGAAAATGAAAGGAAAATACCAGACGCGTTTTTTTTGTCTAATCCTCTGTCTTAATCCTCTAAAAATATTTAGCATCAATATTTAATTAGGATGACTCCCGGGGGCATTAAAGACTAATTCATAAAATGACCGAAAAAACCCACTTGTAAGATATTCGATTTATTTATATATTTATTCTTTTTTGTTTCTGCTGGATGTTCGTGATATGAATATTTAAATGTATTTTTTCAACAAGTTTTCCACTATTACTGTAAGAGAGTTATATGTGTATTAACGTCTGCTGCGAGAAAATATGGAGACCGACTGCTATGAGAAAAAATGGAAGTAGTGTATTATCATCTGTTGTGAGAGAAGACACCCATTTTGAGATAACAGGACGAGAAAATAAAAAAACAACAACAACAAAACAAGAGAATTGGAAAAAGGAAGACCTGTTCATCTGCTCCGAGAGAAATATGGGAACATTATCGCCTGCTAATGAGAGAAATATGGAAATAGGTTATTATCGTCTGATCTGAGAGAAAGACGCAAATTTGGGGAATGATAAACAAAAAACACTAACAAAAAAGAGAATTGGAAAAAAGTAAAACCTGGTCAAAATAAGAAGAGACATAATTTAATGAAATAAATTGAAGAAAAACAATAAGAAAGAAGGTGGAAAAACAATGAAAAAGAGAAAACGACAAAGAGAAAGACAGAGATAGATAGATAGATAGATAGATAGATAGATAGAGAGAGAGAGAGAGAGAGAGAGAGAGATGTAAAATGTAAACATAATAATAATCACTGATTACAAGCTACCAACCTTAGGCAAAACGGCTTTCTACAAATACTTTCATGGAAATTGCTCCGAGGAGCTGCATTCGCTGGTTCCCAGACGTCAAGCGCCCTACGAGGCTGGCATCCCGCTCTCACCCCTTCACTGTCGAAACTCCTAAATGTAGCCGTCTCTTCTACTCCAATAGCTTCATGTCTCGCTTGTGGAACTCCCTTCCCTTCTCCTGTTTCCCTGTGAGCTATAATCTCCAGCTATTCAAGTGTAATGTCAATCGACATCTCCAGTTGCCTTGATCTATCCACTACCCTCATCCTTTCTTCTATCACTCCTATCTGATCTTGCTCTAAATTTTCTGTAACCCCTAGCGTCCTAGTGGCTTCCCGCCTTGCTTGGGGTGAAATGCTTAAAAAAAAACACAAAAAACCAAAAAAAACAATATAGGCAGACGGGCAAAATGGGGTGGCATCTCATAGAATTAAATGATAGATCTGTCACAAAGATTCAGTCATTGGCACACACCCGAGCCATTTAGAGGGAACTGATCATGTATTCAACTGCACAGTGACCTTACAACCATACGCGTTCAATGATGATGATTTTGAAATTCCATAATTGATTTGGTGGCCGAATTATTTTATTTATCTGTTGACCGAATGGAGCATTATTAATTTTTAGCTAGTTAATCATTCACCTTCATGTTATCGTAATGTCCAGGTCGTTTTAACATTTTGCAGCCGTTAAACAAGCAGCATGATTCAGAAAGATAAAGAAGTCACATTTCTGAAAAGTTTTGCGTCAGAATGGGAAAGACAGCGTTTTAACCGATTTGGCTACAGCAGTTGTTTTTAAAAGAGAATAGTAGGTTTCTTTATATTATTTTCCCTGTTGCTAACATTTCCAGTTTTCGCAGTTTTAGAATTATTTTGTTCCCTTCTCTTTCGTTATAAATACAAAGAAAGTCTAACATAATCAAGCCTATTAATTTTTTTTTTATTTTAAAATAAGAATGCCGGTTCAAATAAATGTTCCGCCAGGAATTTTTATGGAAGTATAATTAAGAAACAAGAAAATTTCGTTAGAAACAAAAGAGTACTGAAATGTTACGTAATATCAGTTCTCCTATGTGTACTGAATGCTAGACATACTCATCACTGATGAAGAGAGACTTCAAGCAACAAAAATGTGGTTCTACAAAAGGATGTTGAGAATACCATGTAAGCAAGGCGAAGTTTTTAGAGGACATCATTTAACATCAGGAAGAGGCAGATGAAATTTCTAGGGTGGATATTGAGGTAAGAGGGTTTGGAAAATTGGATACTCACAGGACGGATTCTAGGTAAGCGCTACAGAAGAAAATAGCGTCTAACCTACTTAACGAGCTTGTGAAAATGGTTAGCAGAACGGGGATTAGGAGAGATGCCAAAATATTTATTTAGACCTACAAGTGACAGAAACTTGTGAAAAGAAGGATTGGAAAATGTGATACTCACAAGACAGAGAAAAACAACGCATAGAGAGCTTAATTAAATGGATAACAGAACCGGGTTTATCTATATTTCTGAGATGAGGTATTATGTACACTATTTACATTGTTCGGACTATCATCCTCATCTTTTTTTGCCATATTTATCACAACGTTTTGGCCGTTGTACGCTCCGGCCTTCTTCAGGTAGTTGGAATGTTGAACTGAACCCTTTATTTCACTCGTAAAAAATGGTTGCTGAAGACATTAGGTTTATAATACCCAAAAATTCACACAGAGATGTCCTGAAGGACACATGGCACAGTGGATAACGGCATTAGTTAGACCCCAAGAGAGTGTGAGTTCAATACCTGGTTAGTGGTTGAACTCACACTCTCTTGGGGTCTAACTAATGCCGTTATCCACTGGTTAAGGCGGTGGAGAACTTGGGGAATTAACAAGAGATAACTGATAACTGACATCAATTAGACATGGCAAGTGGAACTAGAACAGTCTACCGAGCGACATTCAGTTCAGTTCGACATGAAGGCCGGAGCGTACAACGGCAACAAAGTCCGATGATAGTCCGAACAATGTAAATAGTGTACATAATACGTCATCTCAGAAATATAGACAAATTCGAACTACTTTATCTACCTCGCTGGGGTAGACTGTTCACTTGCTGTGTCTAATGGTTATCAGTTTTTGGGTCCTGTCATAACGCCTTTATCCACTGTGCCATGTATCTGTGAGGACATCTGTGTGTGAATTTCTGGGTATTATAAACCTACTCTCTTCAGTAACCAAAGGGTTCAGTTCGACATTCCAAACACTTGAAGTACAATGGCCGAAACGTTGTGATAAATGTGGCAACAAAATGAGGATGATAGTCCGAACAATGAAAATAGAACAGGGTTTATAAGTGATAACAAAAAGACAACATTTATTAAAAGCTAAATATACGGCAATAATAATAATAATAATAATATAGGACCTGTTACAATTCTATGGGACTACACAATACACACTGACAGAACAATCAAAGCCAAACGCCCAGATATTGTTATTAAAGACCACAAACAAAAACGGTGCCTCCTTATTGATATGGCAGTCCCTGCTGGCTGCAATGTATCTTTGAAGATATTCAAAAAGTTGTCAAAATACAAGGACCTTGAAATAGAAATCTCGAAAATGTGGCACATGGGAACATCAACAAACCCTGTTGTAGTTGGAGCCCTAGGATTGGTTGGAAAAGATTTCAGTAGACTAATTGAAGGAATTCCTGGAAGTCCATGCCTCAAAGAGATACAAAAAATTGTTCTGACAAGTACAGCCCACACTTTACGAAGGGCTTTATCTATGTAATTTAATTTTTTTTTGTCAGTGGAAAGTGTCATGATGCCATTTCTAACCTTAGGTCCCTGGGCGGAACCCGGAAAGAAATGTGTAAACGCCAGAAATCAAAGAAAATAATAATAATAATAATAATAATAATAAACGTGCTTGTTCGGACAGTATTTTTTAAAACAATTAAGAAGTTTGCCGAAGGTGCTCGACACACATGTTCTGTGTATGGAGATGAAATGCTTCAAAGCAACAAAATTGCCATTGCTAAGCTGGATGCTGAACAAATGAACAGGCTCAAAGAGGCAATTCTACTGAAAAGGCCTGACTAGCGATACAGCGTGATTATTCAACATGACAATGCTCGCAATCCACGTCGCCAAAATGACCAAACATGTAATTAAAAAGTTCGAAAGTTCTACCACAGCCACCATATTCTCCTGATTTAACCCTTTCATAATACTATTCTTTTGGTTGCTTTGAGGGGTGTCTCGTTCAACAACGATGTGGAGCTTAAAACATAGATTTTTCGAATCAAAACTTTATTTTTATCGTCGAGGCAATGAGCAGTTAGTGGTTCGTCGGCAGGAGGTCGTAATCAATAAAGAGGGACAAATGTTTATCAGAAAATAGTCTACAGTAATATTTTTTATCCATTTTTATCTCCTGGAATACTTGCACTTATAGTTAAAATCCCGTGGCACACTTAAATTATGATAATAAAAAAGACTAAAAAATAAAGAGTATACTTTTTGTCAACACAAGCAAAACAATTTGTTATAATTTGTCATAAAAAGATAATTTAAATTCTTAAAAATCTTTTATTTATTCATTTTTCTCTTTATGCAAATAGTGTACATTGTAAACTAGAATTAGTGTTAAAAGCCTCACAGTATTGTTGAAGTTATCGCAAACATTTTTGTCGAGATTTACAAACTCTATGTTTCGTTCAATTTCGCAAACACTGAAAATTAAGTTTTTATTTCCTATTTCCTTTTTAACAGGGAAGAATAAATTCTTATGATTTCTTACTCTTGAGCATTCCACATACAACGGGCCATACATAAATATTTCTTTCTGTAGCTAAATTTCAAAATTTTGAAGCGTTTGGCCTTGTAATTTGCCTATACTTCTCGCAAACGTAGGTCGAACTGGAAACTGGATTCTTGTATATAAAAACTTAAAGAGATATGCAAAAAAATATTGCATTGGCATTAAGTAAGTATTTGTTATTTTAATCATTAAATTGTTTTTAAAATAGTAGGTTTATTTTCTAAATGTTGAGGGGTCCACCCCTTTTTATACAAATGAACTCACCCAGTGTATACTTATACTACTGCCAGTGAAGACCCGAGAGAAGAGTCGAGTCGAGTCCAGGGTGACAGAGTAAAAGGTTGTAGGTAGCCGGAAGAGTGAGGGTGAGGTAACAGCGTTGTAAGATTCACCGTGAGCGAGCACGTAGACTCAGTAAGAAGTCATACAGCGATACTTCAATACCAAAGACTGTATATATATATTTTGCTACTAACCCGTATTCCTGGAACTACTAACCTGCTTTACCAATTTGTATTATTACGTTAATACATTATTTTCATATATTCATTCCTGGCGTTTGTTATTTATTGCTACCGGATTTCATCCCGGAATCCACAACAGTATGTTAAATAATAAAATTGTTAATGTAAATTTATTGTACAAAGCTACCCACCCTAATAAAGCCAACAGCACTTTGAACCTTTTTACTTTGCACTTCTTCCCAAAATTTTGTTTCGATCGGTCAACGTTTGGCTAATGTAGAAGGTGGACGGACGAACTAACGGAAGTGACAAAATTTTATATATAGTCTAAACATTTAATGAGATGTCTGAGAGTGAGTTTTTTTTTTTTTTTTTTTTTTTTGTTTACAATATCTTCTTTGCAAGGTCGAATTTTGGACAGGCATAATCTTAAATCTTCTTCCGAGGATTATAGCCGTGATCGATTTTTTTTGATATTGTTTATTGCAGAAAATCTTGCTTCTAACAAACATGACGTTCAGAACGGAAGAAGAAATATTTCTATTTCCTTTTCGGTAATACAGTGTAACCCGGATATAAGAGAGTTGCCGGGAGCGGAGAAGAAGTCTCTTATATCCGGGTTTCTCTTATATCCGGGTTTGGTCTATTTTGTTTAGGTAAGTATGGGCTCCAATTTGGGTCCAGAGAAAATCTCTCTTATATCCGGGTTTCTCTTATATCAGTGTTCTTATATCCGGGTTACACGGTATTTGGAAAAATAACCCTTAAGAGATAACCAAAAAAAAAAAAAAAATGGTGGAATATCTGTCGTTGACTATTTTAATTGCAATCCTCTGTCATTTTTAATTCTGTTAACGCTTCCTCTCATGCAATAATTAAATTTGATGACGCACTTAAAACAATGGGATTTCTCATACAACCCAGAGATCTCATGTCGTGTAGGTATGGGCGCTTTCACGTGGTGTAATGGTTAACAAGCTTGTCTCGCTAGATCAATTGCGACTGAATAGTGGATTCGATACTCACTGGGTGCCCCATACTTTCGGCTTTGTGCCACATCTAAGCTATGCTTAGAAAATCATTTTAGGGCATTTCGACGTGGTGTAATGGTTAACAAGCTTGTCTCGCCAGATCAATTACGGCTGAATAGTGAGTTTGATCCTTACTGGGTGCCCTATATTTTTGACCTTGTGCCACATCTAAGCCTCGTTTAGAAAATCATTGTTGCACTTCGACGTAATGTAATGGTTAACAAGCTTGTCTCGCCGGATCAATTACGACTGAATAGTGAGTTCGATCCTCACTGGGTGTCTTATACTTTCGGCCTTGTGTTATATCTCTATCTATAAAAGGCAGGATGTGTGTGTGTGTGTGTAACGAATGCACGGCCGCAATTTTCGACGGATTTGCACCAAACTTTACATGCACATGCTCCAAGTTAGCCGGAAAGGCCAATACCGACATTGCATTTCCCAACTCCCATCGATAGTGGAAAAAATCAATTTTTTCATACTTCTACGGCAGTTTTCATGTAGTTTGCGGCCATTTTCTACTGGCCAGTGAGAGCCTATAGCTGGCTGCCACGAATAGGCAGGAAGATTCTATTGGCCAGCGTGAGAGCCAACAGCTGACTGACACGAATGTTAACTAGCATGCTAGCATGCAAAAAAAATCGATAGCTACATTCGTCACAAGTAGGAAAAATTTAAATCTGCATGGCACTTTACACCAATTGGCTCATTCGCTTGCTTAAACACAACGTTGATTCTGATTCCGCAGAACTGGGTTGGGTGTGAAAAAGTATTTGTTGTTAACATTCTGTTTTCATTCGGTTTTTCCAGTTCCGAGTCCTTTTTTTAAAGCTGATCGTTTTGTGTTCATTTTGTTTAGTTCTTTTTTTCGTAAAAATATTGAATGTTTAGTATAGAGCTTAGAAAAAATTCGCAGTGTGAGATAGGCAAGAGTTATTTACATTATTTATATTGTTCGGAATGTGGTCACCGACTTTATTGCCATATTCACGACGTTTCGTTCGTTGTACTCACTAAGTTTTTGTTCAGCACTGCAGTAACCAGGTATTGAACTCGCAACTGTTTCGGTCAAGTCAGTGGATCCAACCAACAATTTTATCCACTAGGCTATGTGTCTTCAATAATAAAAAAAGAAAAAAAAAACTTGGAGAGTTGAGAGTTAAAGGGAGATAACTGAGACATGCGGAAGAGCATGGCACGTGGAACTAGAACAATCTTCCCAGGTGGACGAAATAAGGAGTTCAATTCGACATTCCAGTCACTTGGAGAAGGCCGGGGCGTATAACAACCGAAACGCTGGGAATATGACAATAAAATATGACAACAATGTACAGTGTAACCCGGATATAAGAGACCCGGATATAAGAGAAACCCGGATATGAGAGAGATTTTCTCTGATCCCAAATTAGAGCCATACTTACCTAAACAAAATAGACCAAACCCGGATATAAGAGAGACCCGGATATAAGAGAGACTATCTCTGATCCCAAATTAGAGCCATACTTACTTAAACAAAATAGACCAAACTCGGATATAAGAGAAACCCGGATTAAAGAGAAACCCGGATATAAGAGACTTCTTCTCTGGTCCCGACAACTCTCTTATATCCGGGTTACACTGTAAATAATTACAATACTTCATCTCATAAATATAGACAGAAATGTAAAGTTTGTAAAATTTTTCAACAAAATTTTGAATCAGTTTACACCTTTTTATTAGTTCAAACACTTCTATATATTTTGGACGTGTCAGCATCCACTTCATATTTTATGTATACGTTTATTTATCTATTATAACATTGATATACTCGCATAATCATTTTAAAGGGATTTTAATTTTGATATGAACACATATTGTGCTTTGTACCTCATTCAAAAATAATTTTTTTTTAATGAACTTGCAGTAAAAGTTTTGGGCGAAAACACCACATGAAGGTTTGGTAAAAAACAAAAAAAAAAAAAAAAAAAAAAAGGAAGATTTTTCGCTTAATAAGAAGGACCCCAATATGTTTCCAAAGCAATTTGTTCGTTTGTTTACAGGGATCAATTTGCTTGAAGTGTACAAAGTCAGACTCACTTCATCTAAATAGCATTTTGTGTCACGTGCCAGGTCTTAAAATGGCCGCTGGTTAAATTCTGAACGACCTACCTTTTGCTGCAGCAACCATACCGACAGCAACACATCCGTGAGGATGAAAAGGGCTTTTATTGTCGTGAATATTCTTACCCATTTCAGTGGTGGGTCGGGAGCCCCGTTTGTTGACAATAAAAATTGTGGGTGATTGATTGTTTTAACTTATGTTAAGAGCGCATCATCATCATCATCCCTTTGAGTTTTGTAATCGTAGGAGGGAGGAATCCGAATGCAGAAGCCATATTGAATCTCATCTACAACGGTCTATCAACAGCAGCCTTCAGCAATTCTGGTACAGTCATACCTGTCCATTGTTTGACATTGTCCAACCATATTTTTGCGTTGGCGTCCCCTCGCACATACACCTTCAACGGTGCCTTGCATGATGGTCTTGCACAGGCTGTCGTGCCTTGTAATGAGTCCAAAACCCGGCATTTTCGTCCGTTTGACAGTGGCGAGAATAAGAAGTTCCAGGTGGTTACACAAAACTCTCAACACTTTTCTACACAAACTCGTTGGCTTTAATGTTCCCAATACAATCTGCCAAGGAGTTTTCTCATGCATTTGTTCTCAGACGCTTGGATCTTTCTCTCTTTTTCTGCCAATTGTGTCCGCGTTCGTATAGGAGAATGGAGATTACCAGCGATTTGTACAGTGTGTGCTTCGTTTGAAATCTCATTTTGCTCATTCATATTCTTGCCAATTTGGACATCGCTGCCATGCTGCGACAATCCGTGCACAGATTTCCGAATTTCTGGTACCGTCTTCAGACAAGATTGCTCCTAACTATAAAACTGGACACTTCCTCCAGTGAACACCCGTTCGTAGTAATGTTGACACAGGAGTTAGTGTTTATGCTATTCCCCACTAATTTGGATTTCTCGGAGAAACTGCATCATTTGAAGACTTCCAACAGCAGCAAAAAACAAAAAAGGTATCACATATAACTCGAAGATAAAATAATAACATAATCAAGATGTAGATGTTCTACGCTATTTCAAACAAAAGGCTTGAAAGGAAACACCCCCTCGGTATTAGAAAGAGCAATAACAGCTACTGGATCTAAGAAGCCTCTTTCCCCTGTAAAAATTGTTTACAGAGAAAGATTTTTTATATCTTTTATCCTACAGCAGTACTAGCTGTTCGATTTATAATATTTATTTTTGTATAATAACAAAAAATACGGCACGGGGCCAAAACTGGTGATAGGAGAAGGCTGGTCTTCATCTGACTTATCTTAAATTTAGCTAGCCACAATCACTGACCCAAACAAACTATACAATATTCCTTGCACCAAAACACCACATTCTTAATTACCATTCTTGCTACAACCTCAGTGAAATTCTAACTAGTCTCCAAATGTACACGGGCAAGTCGGTGAGAAGATGTAGACGTTCTACGCTATTCTCCTAGGGATGGGTCCGAGGCCAGTCTGCCACTGACTACCGATAGTGCATCCTCCGTGGGTACCTCGGTGAAAACAAGAAGGACAAGTATCTTCCTGCCTATTCGGACTCATCCCTAGGAGAACCGTTCAGTATACCAATAGATAACCTGATGGAGATGCTCAATTTATCTACACAAACAGCACACTTCGGAATGGGACCAGACATATATCGACATGATAAAGGCTTAGCAATGGGCTCACTATTATAACCAGTAATGGCAAACATACATGGAATACTTCGAAAAAATTGCATTAGAATCCATATAACTAAAGCAGACCCTATGGTTTAGATACGTAGATGACACCGTTATACTCTGGCCACATCAGCAAGAGGTCCAACTACTACTGGACCATGCGAACTCAATAAGATCATCGATACAGTTCACAATGGAGAGAGAAAACGACAACAAACTCGCATTCCTAACAGAGCATGGGTTCAAGACATCTGTATAACGCATGCCAACATTCATCGTCCAATACCTTAACTTCAATTCCCACCGCGCATACGGCCGATCTTAAAAATAAATCAATAATTATTGGTGGGTTTATTTAGAAAACCATAGTTAGTATCACATTTTAATTAAAAACATCAATACTTAATATCGGTACAATTTACAATCATAAACCTATAATTAATCCTGTGTAGTTTTTATAACCTATAATTAATCCTGAACAGTTTTTATAAACCTATAATTAATCCTGAGTAGTTTTTATAACCTATAATTAATCCTGAACAGTTTTTATAAACCTATAATTAATCCTGAGTAGTTTTTATAAACCTCTAATTAATCCGTAATAGTTTTTATAAACCTATAATTAACCCTGAGTAGTTTTTATAAACCTATAATTAATCCTGAATAGTTTTTATAAACCTATAATTAACCCTGAACAGTTTTTATAAACCTATAATTAACCCTGAACAATTTCTATAAACCTATAATTAATATTATCGAAATTTTATTTTAATTTTCACAATCAATATAGGATTTTACAAATGGGCATTAATGGGTTAGAAAAGTTTGATTGATACTTTTTTACGGCTTATCAACCCATTGCAGGTTATTTAAAGCCAGACAATATTTTTAGATTGTAAAACTTATGTTTTTGAAGAATAATAATGATTTAGTGGTACAAGTTTTACTAATTAACTCATGCCCAAAGGTATTCGATTGTAAGTATAATAAAAAAAATAAAATAAAATAAAAGGAGACTAGAAAGAAAGAAAGAAAGAAAGTAAAATAAAACGAAGGGAGGAAAAAAGGAAAGAAAGAAAGAAGGAAAAATAGAATATCAGACAGACGAAAGATTTGGAAAGAAAGAAAGAAATAAATAAACAAAAGGAAGGAGGGAAGGAGATAGGAAAGAAAGAAAGAAATAAACAAAAGGAAGGAGGGAAGGAGATAGGAAAGAAAGAAAGAAAGAAAGAAACAAACAAAAGGAAGGAGGGAAGGTGATAGGAAAGAAAGAAAGAAATAAACAAAAGGAAAGAGGGAAGGTGATAGGAAAGAAAGAAAGAAATAAACAAAAGGAAGGAGGGAAGGAGATAGGGAAGAAAGAAAGAAACAAACAAACAAAAGGAAGGAGAGAAGGTGATAGGAAAAAAAGAAAAGGAAGGAGATAGGGAAGAAAGAATTGAATTCAACCCTCCGATTGATAATTCCGATCATGCGTTATCCGCCATCTTCCACATCCAAGATTACAGCGCCTGGTATTTCCAAACTGTCACCCTTATAGGTACTGGCTAGGCTCGACGTTGCTTAACTTCAGAAAAGAATGGAAAGAAAAGACGAAAAAAAAAAGAAAAAGAGAAAGAAGAAAAGGAGACTAAAAGAAAGAAAAAAGAATGTAAAGAAGAAAGAAATGGAACGTAAGGAAGAAAGAAAAAGAGGAGAAAAAAGAATGAAAGGGAAAAGAAAAAAGAAAAGAAAAAAGGGAAGTGGTGAGAAAGAAAAGCAGATAAAGAAAAGCAAACGAAAAGAGAAAAAAAAAAAAAAACAACATTTTTTTCTTCTCGCTTGTGGAATTCACTTCCGGCTTTTCGCTTCCCAGTCAACTTTGACCTTCAAAAATTTAAATGCAATGTCAATCGTTATCTTCTGCCATCTTAATCCCTGTTCTTTTATTGTCCTCGCTCCTTAATAATGTTATCTTTTTCTTATATTCTTTAACTCACTTTTCTTAGTGGCTTTATTGCTATACATGGGGTGAATTGATTATAAAAATAAAGAGAATGGACAAAATAAATGAAAGAAGAATATACGAAAAGGCTATAAAAGGGAGACTGAAGCATTATAAAGATGAAGGAAACGAAAAGGAAGAAAAGAAAAGAAAGAGGCTGTAAGAAACACAAGAGAAGAAATCAAAAGAAAAGGAGGAAGAAAAGAAAAAAAAGGGAGAAAGGATAGAATGAAAGAAGAAATTGGAAGAAAAGGAAAGAAAGAAGGAAGGAAGGACTCGAAAATAAACAGAAAAAAGGAGAAGAAGAGAAAATATGGAGGGAAGAAAGAAAGAAAGAAAGAAAGAAAGAAAGAAAGAAAGAAAGAAAGAAAAAAGAAAGAAAGAAAGGAAGGAACAGTGGAACATCAGACAGACGAAAGATTTGGAAAGAGGGAAAGAAAACAAACAAACCAAAGCAAGCAAGGAAGGAAGGAAGGAAGAAAGGAAGGAAGGCTGGGAGGAAGGAAGAGAGAGAGGGGGAGAAGGAAGGAAGGAAGGAAGGGAGAGAGAGAGGGGGAAGGAAGGAAGGAAGGAAGGAAGGAAGGAAGGAAGGAAGGAAGGAAGGAAGGAAAAATAGACACCGGACACATAGAGGGAGAAGATTTGCAAAGAAAGAAAGACAGAAGATTTGAAAGAAAGAAAGAAAGAAAGAAAGAAAGAAAGAAAGAAAAGAAAAAAGAAAGGAAAGAAAGGAAGGAAGAAAGAAAGAAAGAAAGGAAGAAAGAAAGAGGTTGGAAAGAAAAAAAAAGAAAGGAACAATAGAACATTAGACAGACGAAAGATTTGGAAAGGAAGAAACAAACAAAAGGAAGGAAGGAAGGAAGGCTGGAAGGAAGGAAGGAAGGAAGGAAGGAAGGAAGGAAGGAAGGAATGAAAGAAGGAAGGAAGGAAGGAAGGAAGGAAGGAATGCTAGGAGGAAGAAGGAAAAATAGACATCAGACACGTAAAGGGAAAAGATTTGGAAAGAAAGAAAGAAAGAAAGAAAGAAAGAAAGAAAGAAAAGAGCGAAAGAAAGAAAAAAGAAAGAAAGAAAGCAAGGAATGAAGGAAAGAAAGAAAGGAAGGAAGAATTATGAAAAGAAAGAAAGGAAAGAAAACAGATCACCAGAAATTAAAAGGCAGAAAATTTTGAAAAGAAAAGAAAAGATGGAAAGAAAAGAAAGAAAAGAGCCGGAAGAAAGAAAAACTGAAAAGGACGGAGAGAAAAAGAAAGAATAGAAAAAGAAGAAAAGAAAAAAGAGAAAAGAAAGGAGGGGAAAAAAAAAAAGAAAATACAAGAGAATCAAAGAGAAAAAGGAAAGAAGAAGCGAATAGAGAGAGTGGACATTGATGAGAAAATAGCAAACAAAGACGTCACAGATTGACAATTCCAGTTCGATAGTCATTTACTAATGACATTGCGTAGTGAGAAAGCAGATCATGTTCAGGCAGGATGGCGGGGGGGGGCGTCGAGGCATCGATGGTATTCCACCAGACAATATAGGTATTTCCCTGATACCTACATATTATCGAAATGAACAGTCAGGCATTCATTTCCCGCTATTTACACGATCCGGCTTGAAATCTATCTATCTATCTATCTATCTATCTATCTATCTATCTATCTATCTATCTATCTATGCCTGTTTTCCTTTTTTTATAATATATATCCCATTTTCCTATCTATCTATCTATCTATCTATCTATCTATCTATCTATCTATCTATCTATCTATCTATCTATCTCATTCCCTTCAATCTCTATCTATCTATCTATCTATCTATCTATCTATCTATCTATCTATCTATCTATCTATCTATCTATCTATCTATCTATCTCACATTTCAGTCAGTTGTAATATACATTCTTTTACGTCAACAAAATAATCCGCACAAGTCGTGTCTCTTTCACACCACACACACACACACACACGCACACATAAATAGATAATTAGTAGAATAAGATAGATATATAATGAACAGAATTAGATAGATAGATAAAGAGATAGATAGGTAGATAAAAAGAAAAACAGATATATAAATATATCGGCAGATAGATAATGATAAAAACTGGATAGATAGATAATGTACAAAATTAGATAGATAGATAGATAGATAATAAAAATAATTGGATAGATAGATAGATAAAGTGTGAGAGGGAAAGTCTATTTGTGTGTGTGTGTGTGTGCTCGTGTGCGTGTGTGTGTGCGTGTGTGCGCCTGCTCATGTGTGCGTGTTTGTGTGTGTGTGCAAGGTGGATACAGACAGACAAAATCTTCCAAATATATAAATATAAGCAATCATTCTTGTCTAGCGAATTATTTGCTTTTCTCTCCATCCATCCTGTGGTCGACGCATCACTCCGGCGCAGCCCATCGCTCCGATTTCCAAAACCACCGCCACCCCCCACACACACCCCGCCGATCTGACTATCCACCAAACGCGCATACTTTTAGTCTCTGTCGTCATTTTCCTCTTCTGTGCGTCGTTTTCGATTCCTTGATTCGTCCGCGCCGATAACTTCTTTTATCGTTCCTTTCATCCCGTCTTTCTTTCTTCTTCCATTATTGCCTCCAACCGAGGCGTAGTCGCCTTGCATTGCTTCTTCTGAATTGACTATTAATGTCAAACTCGACAAGAGGAGTGATCTGCCCTTTGTCTCAGAAGCCTCACAAACATCTATCTATCTATCTATCTATCTATCTATCTATCTATCTATCTATCTATCTATCTCATTGCCTTCAACACTATCTATCTATCTATCTATCTATCTATCTATCTATCTATCTATTATATTCCCTTCAATATCTATCTATCTATCTATCTATCTATCTATCTATCTATCTATCTATCTATCTCATTGCCTTCAACACTATCTATCTATCTATCTATCTATCTATCTATCTATCTATTTATCTATCTATCTATCTATTATATTCACTTCAATATCATATCTATCTATCTATCTATCTATCTATCTATCTATCTATCTATTCCCTTCAATATTCATCTATCTATCTATCTATCTATCTATCTATCTATCTATCTATCTATCTATCTCATTGCCTTCAACATTATCTATCTATCTATCTATCTATCTATCTATCTATCTATCTATCTTCAAATCTATCTATCTATCTATCTATCTATCTATCTATCTATCTATCTATCTATCTATCTATCTATCTATCGTATTCCCTTCAACATCTATCTATCTATCTATCTATCTATCTATCTATCTATCTATCTATCTATCTATCTATCTATCTATCTCATTCCTTCAACATCTATCTATCTATCTATCTATCTATCTATCTATCTATCTATCTATCTCTATCTATTATCTATCTATCTCATTGCCTTCAACATCTATCTATCTATCTATCTATCTATCTATCTATCTATCTATCTATCTATCTATCTATCTGTGTGTGTATGTGTGTGTGTGTAAGTACAGTGTGGGCATAGAAATCAACACTACATAATGACTGTCCGTTTCGCAGCATAAGCGAGCAAAAGCCATGTTTGATATTGTGGCCCCATAAATATAGTAAATTCGAATAATATACATACATACATTTCTCACTCCCGCACACACGCATTCATCGAATTTTTTTTGATTTTTGAATTTGTAGATCTGATAAATTGGATCGTGTTTACGATTCCAATGTAATAAATTATAACCATGGAATAATAGTGTTTAATCCTTTTTATTATATTCTTGTTCTGTCTTGTATATAGAGCTCTAGCTGGATTATATCCTATTGGAAGTATATATATATATATATATATATATATATATATATATATATATATATATATATATATATATATGTGCGTGTGTGTGTGTGTATAGAAAATAGGAAAGAACTCGTTAGGTAAATAATCCAAAGTTCTTTAGTATTTTTGTTATTATTTTTAAAAAATAGTGCTCGATACAAAAGTAGAGCATAAATATAATTATTTATTTAAAAAATATGATTCCAACACGCTACATAAGAGTTCTCATGTTTCGAAACAAGAGCCGAAAACTTCAATATAATTATTTGAAATAAATTGAATTAATGTAATCTATGTTCCATCTTCAAGCGAAATTTTTTTTGAATAACTTATTTATGAAATTTACGTGTTTTAATAGCATATTCATTATTGAAATCAAAATTTTTATGGCAACGGCTAGAGCAATTGTTTAAATAAACGGGGGTGTAAGCGTGTTGGAATCATATTTTTAAATAAATAATTATATATATATATATATATATATATATATATGTGTGTGTGTGTGTGTGTGTGTGTATTAGTTAATATACCTAATATCCAGGGTCGATAACACTACTTGGAGTTTTATAGATTTAATGTTTTATTTAATGAGATTCTTGATGCTGCTCAGCGAGTTTCTTTATATCTGGTTCCATCGATGTTAATGATAGTCGAAGATCACCTCTTTTCACAATGTCAAATCTATTGCGAACTTTTGGTAACAGTTGAGAAACACGACTAAATCCCAATTCAACAAGATGTTGGAAAAGCAATAATGTAGCAACTAATTTCAAAACTTAGGTATCGAAAATTCAGCGAAGGTACCTATATAAAAGAAATAAAGAAAAGAAGAATCGTTCATATATAAATATAAATATATATATATATATATATATATATATATATATATATATATATATATATATGTGAACGATTCTTCCTATATATATATATATATATATATATATATATATATATATATTAGTGATAAATATACACATACATATGCAATCATATATCTAAAATATATATAAATAAATATATATAAATAAATATACATATATACATACACACACATATATAAAAAAAAATTCCAAGAGGATAGAATCCAGGTAGAACTCAATGTCCAGGACAGAGTAAGGATATAATAAAAAGGCTGAAACACTAATATTCCATGGTCTGAACTGGTGTGAGATTAATTTGACCGAAACTTCGGAGCTAAACATCCCACAAGTTTCTTGCAGGAAAGCTGGGCAAAAATATCTTCAGTCTCTGTCTAGTCTTTAATAGAAAGAATGCAGAAATAGCGGTCAAAGGGGTTATTTTGATGAATCAAATGTTTAAGAAGTTCTTTGTGTTGTTTTTTTTTTTTTTATTCATTTGTATATAATGTGGCTCAGGAAGACTTGTAATTAGTATAATAAATAAAACTATTGTGGTGCTTAACTTGTTTTATTGAAAGTAGGGTTTAGTCTACTTTCAATAAAACAAGTTAAGCACCACAATATGTTATAAAATCACTACAATAATAGCCATTTTGTTTAAACACCTCCGGTGACTTATTCCAGTCGAATCCATTACATTCCCTTGGGAAAGGTGTAAATCCTCTTCTCCTCCCTTCAGCTATGGATAAATAGCAGGACAGCCTGGGTTCTATAGCTTTGGATGGCAACTGGTTTATGAGAAGGACAACTCTGAATTCAAAACCTGCGGAGGGTCGTTTGGAGACCTTGTGGCACGTAGTGCACCAGGTCTCTGTATTCGGCCCTTCAAAAAGTGTGGATGGTCCTGCACGAAACCTTCACCACTATAATCAAAATCTCATGTGCTGTTTTCGGGCTGTCGGTTTCCTAGGAACTGATCTGCTTGAACCTCATACGTCGTAATCGACGGGAGAGTCGTAGTAGTAGTAGTAGTAGTAGTAGTAGTAGTAATATATATATATATATATATATATATATATATATATATATATATATATATATATATATATATTCGAGTGCTGAAAAGTTCGACTTGCTTTCCAAATTACAAAGTACCAAACAAACTACTCTGACAGCCATCCACAACGACCTGTATACCTGTTTTGTGACAAAATATGTGGGTTAGGAGCAGGTCTTAGGAGTGTCGGGATTAGAATCATGTAAATGCCATACACACATCTTTCACCTGTTTACGATAGGTGGAAGATTTGTGAACAGAGTTCGCATGACATTTGGCAGATGAGAAATAAGCTAATCGATTCATATACATGCTACAAAAAGCTCAATTTATATGTTCAATATTCAACATGGGTACATTGTCAAGGGAGGAGCCTATGTTAAAAATAGATATTTACCGTCTAATATGAAAGGAATACCAAGTGTTGGATGTGCGGCTGGTGTAATAGATGATGGTTCAGAATCGTGGGGGCGCAGTATTGGATTCCAGTTCCAGTTTGGAAAAAGGCATGGAACAGCCTTTTCTCCAAGACCCTCCAGTTATGGGTTAAATAGTAGAATATTTTTTATCAGTAGGTCATTGTTATTTCTAAAAAAATAATTTAAAACCTGAAAATGTTTTCTGGATTTAAATAACCTGCAAAATTTAATCTTACTTTCTTCTACTATAATTATTTTTTTCTTCTGAATCAGCTGAATTAGTGTCGTTTGCGTAACATATGAAACATATAAGTTTAGGTCCACCGATTTTAATTTCAGTTCTGGCTGTAATGATTAAGCAGAACCGTGAAAAAAATCTCTTCGTCGTATTTCCCTTTCTGCATTTATGTATTCACATTATTCGTGCTTTTCGGCGCTACACGTTCTTAAGTATTCTAAGTCTGAGTAAAAACAGCGTCTCATTTTATTAGCCAGTTCTAATTTCTCCTCATTTTTTTTTTTCGGAAACTATTTCGAGGCCGGCGCGTACTACCCCACCTCAAATAATTGGAGCCTCGGGCAGTGCTTTGTGACCCTGTCTATCTTATCAACATTTGCTTTTACCTATCGACATTTACATATGTTACAAATTTACAACTGACTGCTGCATTGTTCACCTATGTTGTATATCCGTTATCGTGCATAATTAGGTTACAATAAAATTAGTATTTTATATGAATACTACCTTATGAAAATTGAAATGTGGCAGAATGGGGGTCCCCGTATAGGGGGTGTATAATAAATTCGTGGCGGTGGTGCTGATGGTGGGTAGGCACGAGGCCTTTGCATCGACCTTGAAAGATATTAACAAACATATTTTCGCTATCAATTCCCATGTCATTTCACATAATGTATATGAATTAAATTAGCCAACATATCACTTTTACAAATATGGCAACAGTTTAATTTTATCGAATTTTCAAATTTTTGCATTATTATCTAAGCTACAGAAACATTTTAATGTTTCTGGAACATATCCACCATGATAAACTTCGTCAGAGAAAGATACAGCACTGGGTCACATGTGGCAGCAATATTCAAAGCATGGGCGAATGGTAGGCTTAGAAATAGGAAAGACAGATTCAGACGAGAAATATTAATTAGTGTAACAAAGTGAACCAGTTTTCCTCGCAGCAGGCTTAGCAATTGATTCAATATAATCTTTCCACTTCATGCCAACGGGAAACGTTTTTTTCCGAGAAGGTGCAATAAGTCACTGTACTGGGGGTTAGCATCAGCCATGCTGATAGAACACAGGATGGGTTCTCTCAGACGATTAATAGAGAGCAGTTAAGTTTTAGAAGCGTTAAAATTAACAAGCCATTATTTTCCCCCAGTTAACAACAGAATGTAGGTATTTTTTTTAGATAAACTGGCAATTTGACTTTATCGAAACCATGTGCGTGTGTGAGACTGCGTGCTTATATCAGTTACTAATTAAGTGATAAATTTCAAATAAATCCTCTAGTATTAACACTCAATACAGAGTAGAGCAAATATAATTATTTATTCGAAAATTAAAATTAAAAATTGTCATAATATATATATATATATATATATATAACCTCTTTCCTTTATATATACATACATATGTATATATATATATATACAGGAAAGAGGTCACATATATTATATATATATATATATATATATATATATATATATATATATAAAAAAAACGTTTTACATATATATATATATATATATATATATATATATATATATATATATATATATATATATATATATATATATATATATATATATATATATATATATATATAGTGATGTAAAATCGTTTTTATATTATAGATAAAGATGAGAGAAGGCTTCGGAATACCAGGTACCGAAATCTTGTATGTTCGATGGTGTAATGTATAATGTATCGGAATTATTAATCTAAATGACAAGTTCCTATTTTGTTGGGTTTCAGGGTAGTAGCACCTGTTAGGGTCCAATCTATAGGGAAATAATTAACCCCTAAACTGGGGTCCAAACATTATGAAAGTATAAAAATAGGTATTTATAGTTAAAAATACCGGTAGTACATTTTTGAAGAAAAAAGTTACCAACAATATATTTGATTCAACAAATAACTTCTTTACAAAGCTACATCAATGAAACTTGATCTATAAACTGATTTTTTTTACAAAGAATACATATTCTATTCATACGAATCCATCCTAAAAATGTTGTCGGCATTAAATAACACATTGAGGTTGATATGCCGTAAAAAAAAATAAACCAAACCAATCTAAATCAAAGAATACATATTCTATTCATACGAATCCATCCTAAAAAATGTTGTCGGCATTAAATAACCCATTGAGGTTGATATGCCGTAAAAACAAAAACCAAAGAATAAATTCAAAATCTATCCAATCTAAACCAAATATGCCGTAAAACAAAAATAAACCAAATAATCTAAACCAAAGAATATTCTATTCATACGAATCTATCCTAAAAATGTTGTCGGCATTAAATAACCCATCGAGGTTGATATGCCGTAAAACAAAATAAACCAAACCAATCTAAACCAAAGAATACATATTCTATTCATACGAATCTATCCTAAAATGTTGTCGGCATTAAATAACCCATTGAGGTTGATATGCCGTAAAACAAAATAAACTAAACCAATCTAAACCAAAGAATACATATTCTATTCATACGAATCTATCCTAAAAATGTTGTCGGCATTAAATAACCCATTGAGGTTGATATGCCGTAAAACAAAATAAACCAAATCAATCTAAACCAAAGAATACATATTCTATTCATACGAATCTATCCTAAAAATGTTGTCGGTATTAAATAACCCATTGAGGTTGATATGCCGTAAAACAAAATAAACTAAACCAATCTAAACCAAAGAATACATATTCTATTCATACGAATCTATCCTAAAAATGTTGTAGGCATTAAATAACCCACTGAGGTTGATATACCGTAAAACAAAAAAAAACTAAACCAATCTAAACCAAAGAATACATATTCTATTCATACGAATCTATCCTAAAACTGTTGTCGGCATTAAATAACCCATTGAGGTTGATATGACATAAAACAAAATAAACCAAACCAATCTAAACCAAAGAATACATATTCTATTCATACGAATCTATCCTAAAAATTTTGTCGGCATTAAATGACCCATTGAGGTTGATATGCCGTAAACCAAACCAAACCAAACCAAACCAAACCAATCTCTCTCTCTCTCTCTCTCTCTCTTAAAAAAAAACAAACAAAAAACAAAAACAGACTAGGCATCCGATTGAAATCCGACAAATTTGTTATCATTTGGAGTTTCTACCACGGAGCTATCCCAGGTCCATCCAGACGCGAACTGGTAGCACCTGTTGGGGGCGGGGGGGGGGGGCAGCAAAACACTATGAAAGTATAAAAACAAATTTTTATAGTAAAGATACCAGCAACACAATTTTGAGAAAAAATTAAAAATACCAGCAATACATTTGACTCTTGACAAAAAGCCTCTTTATAAAAATACGTCAATGAAACCTGATCTACAAATTAAATTCTTACAAAGAATACATATTCTATTCATGCGAACCTATCCTAAAAGTCTTGTCGATATTAAATGACCCATTGAGGTGTTGATATGCTGTAAAATAAACTAAACTAAACCGATCCAGTTGGGTTATGTTATATTCGTTTACGTGCAAATACCCTTGGTAAAGGTATGAATTCACCTCTTGCCCCAGATATGGGTTAATTAGTAAGACTTGTATCAGTAAAACAATTATTATCTCCAAAAAAAAAAAAAAAAAAAAAAAAAAAAAGAAATCCCTTACAAATTACGGTTGATATGCCCCTAAACAAAAACAACTGACTAACCTAAGTTCAGCTGGGTCCATTTTTTGTTTATTGTGGTGCACCCAGAGATATCATTCATTTTCTTTCCCGGATCGATTCTGCACTTAGAGGTTTTGAGATCATATTCTAGGTCTTCTCTGGGGAGGGGGGTCGGTGCTCTAAGATTGATTTTTGTTAACATTGTGAGGTAACAGCGAGAATATAATTTCCATTGGTATCACTTAGGGTGAAGCCAGTACATATTGAGGGTCACTACAGATAAGGTCTTCTTAGATCAAGATGGAGACGATGATGGATTCATTCCTCGGCTATTTCCTACTGAGAGTTACATACTGCAATAGAGTCGTTGACATTGAAAATGCACAAAGAAAAAGAGAAACATGCTATTTTGAAAATAAACAAGGTATTAAGAGGTCGAAAATGTTTTTAGAATCAAGGAAAAAGTACTGCACCCATGGGTAATCAATAAATAGAACAGACTGAGATAGATACATGCATAGATATGAACAGACTGATATATATATATATATATATATATATATATATATATATATATATATATATATATATATATATATATATAGATAGATAGATATGAACAGACTGTGACAGATAGATAAACAGACTGAAATAGATAGATAGATAGATACATACATACATACATACATACATACATACATACATGCATAGATATGAACAGACTGATATATATATATATATATATATATATATATATATATATATATATATATATATATATATATATATATAGATATATAGATAGATAGATAGATAGATATGAACAGACTGTGACAGATAGATAAACAGACTGAAATAGATAGATAGATAGATAGATAGACTGAGATAGATATGAACAGACTGAAATCAATAGATAGATTGATAGATAGATAGATAGATATGAACAGACTGATATAGATAGATAGATATGTAAAGACTGAGATAGATATAAACAGACTGAACTAGAGAGATAGAATAGACTGAGATAGATAGATATGAACAGACTGATATAAATAGATAGGTAGATAGATAAAACAAACTGAGATATATATATATATATATATATATATATATATATAACAGACAGACTGAGATAGATATAAACAGGTCATGTTAAGAATATGTGTGTTCAGTATTCCTGTATACTTATGAATGAGTTTGAAAAAGACGTAAAAATAGCAGTACAGGTATATATATATATATATATATATATATATATATATATATATATATATATACTAGTAGTAGAGCCCATGTTGCCCGGGTTGTAACAGTAAGAAATAGATCAAGTATTCATAAACACTGAAAAAATAAAATTGACAAAGATTATTGTTTAAGGTTGATGGACACGCATGTCTTAATTAGTTTTTTTTTTTTTTTGAATTTGTCAAACCCAAACTCAAACAAAACATTGTTTTCAATCGTTATGAGTCTACCGATTGAATAGAATTTTATTATAAACAATTGTCTTGTAAATGGAATTTTTAAAGCATTCTGAATGTAAAAATAAAGAAAAAAAGTGTGCAAGACAATAAGAAACACTACCTGCCAAAAAAAAAGTGAAGTTTTGTTGAAATCGGTTGAAAAATGTAGGAAATCCGATCCCATATATAAACGAACACACACACACACACACACACACACACACACACACACACACACACACAACCTGGGTTTTATAATAAGTATAACTCGATATGAGTTGTCCCCCTTTCATCCTCGCAATTCCTCTTAATCGTGTTTTCAAATTGATTTCGTGCAAAAACAATTGTGTTTTTCCACTTTTTGGCGCTGTCAGAACCACCGCAAGGTAATTTTACGTAGTCCTGTGAAGTTTTGTTGAAATCGGTTGAAAAATGTAGGAAATCCGATACAATATATAAACGAACAGACACACACACACAACCTGGGTTTTATAATAAGTATGATATATATATATATATATATATATATATATATATATATATATATATATGCGATCATGGCTCTTCACCTCTTTCTATCCCTTTCAGCTCTCAACAAATTGCCTCCCACTGCCACTTCCCCTAGACAACGTTCTGTCATTTCACTTGCATAAGAGTTCTAGGTATGTCATGCGTTGTTTTCCTTTGTCTCTCTCTCTCCTTATTCGACCCGTGAGTATCAGATTCTCCATGCCCTCCTTCCTTGTCCCAGATACTTCAGCTGCCTCTTCCTGATGTTAAGTATAAGCTTCCTCCTTCTTTGCATCCTCTATAAGAGTTCATCATTGCTCACACGCTCGGTCCATGATATCCTTAGCATCCTTCTGTAGAACCACATGTAATATATTAATAAAGATAATGCATAAATCTCCAACCAAACCTCAAGTCCTTTCTTTTCTTTCTATGTGCCGTGTCCTTTCATGACGTAGGCGATCATGGCTCTCCACCACCTCTATCCCTTGCAGCTCTCGACAAATTCCTTCCCTCTGCTTCCTCCCCCCAGACCACGTTCCGTCATCCACTTGCTTTAAGCCCGCTGGGAATGTCATGCGTTGTCTTCTCTTATCTCTCTTTCCTTCTATTCGAGACGTGAGTATCAGATTCGCCAGACCCTCCTTCCTCATTATGTGTCCCAGTAACTTCAGCTGCCTTTTCCTGATGTTAGGAACTCTCTGAGTCAACGGCCTGCTAACTAGAGAAAAAGGCAACGCTAAAACCACTCCACTACCAATCCCCAAAATAAATCATGGCCGACAGCCGACATTAGTTGTGCCTATACAGCACACATTTTATACGTCCCCTCCGCTTAAAAAGACCTTACAAAGATGTAATGCAGACTAGGGTAGCCTGAGTCACGGATTTCCATCCAATGTTCACACCCACACGTTGACGCAAAGTAATATTGAATACACACACAAACAAACAAAAAAAAAGAAAAGAAAAATAGAAAAAGGAAAGAAAAACGGGAAAAATCCTTCATGCAATATTGCCTTTATTCATAAGCATATAAGTAGTAAGTAAACATACGAGAAAATATACTCCGATACAAAGTAAAGCTTACGTATATATAGCGCGGGAAGCAATACATTATACACAGCGTTGTAAGAATGTTGATTAAATCATCTCTCCAGATAATACGCAATGTAAAAACAGATATGCATGAATACATATCTTTGTGTAAACATACCGACAGAATTACTCACGTGATAAATTGCAAAATACAGACACATACAAACACACATATGTACTATATATATATATATATATATATATATAGGGCATTGTTGAGAGCTGTTGGTAATGAAACAGTGTTCGGTGTAAAAAACAACCATATATATATATATATATATATATATATATATATATATATATATATATATATATATATATATATATATATATATATATATATATATATATATATATATATGTGTGTGTGTGTGCGTGCGTATCTATATCACTGTATATCTATATATGTCTATATCTATCTATCTATCTATCTATCTATCTATCTATCTATCTATCTATCTGTATGTATATGTATGTATATAACTTGTCATTTTCCAAAAACGTTGAAATAAAAAAAAAATGATAAAATTCACGAAAATATTCGTAAACTCAATAACTTAAACCCAAATAGAAACAGAGTGTATATTTGTATAAGTAAACTATTTTATTTTTAGGCACGTGCACACACACACACACACACACACACACACACACACACACACACACACACACACACACGCACACACACACACACACACACACACACACACACACACACACACACACATATGGAGAAAAAGAGACATGAAGAAAAAGAGTTTTTGTACGATTTTAACATCAGTTGCTGAAAATATATATATATATATATATATATATATATATATATATATATATATAGTCAGTTAGTTGGATAGATAGATAGATAGATAGATAGATAGATATTCTGATTATTTTATTACAATTGTATTTTTGATTCTGCGTTTACTTAGAGTTGAATCTATGCATATCTGTGTTTATTATATATATATATATATATATATATATATATATATATATATATATATATATATATATATATATATGCGAGGAAATCTTTCTTGGAATGCACAGATAAAAACAAACCCGAACACGCATACAATCAATTGCACACGTATATTGAAATATTCTCGGGGCTACCATGAAATATTCCCTAAAAAAAAAAAAAAAAAAAAAAACAAAACAAAAGAAAAACAGAGAAACAAACAAAAGAACACCTAGATATTTGGTTATATATATATCGGGCAGTGGGTCGGGCCTTAGATTTATCAGCAATCTCTCGTAAATAAATGTCCATTACTTTGTTTTTCCTCAGATCTCATTTCCACTGTTCACGTTCATCACAATGTGAGCCACCTTCCGGTTTAGTTACTACGTCAGAAGACAATTTAGAGCGACATCTCTCGGACTGCCATATAACAAGTAGCACAAATGCCGGCTCAGCCGTTCCATTAACGCTTGGGGACGGAGCAAAAGAATGGCTTTTACTATTAGATTTGTAACTGAAACCATTTTTTTTTTAATGTTAATATATTGCAGTAGCCTTTCAGACGTGTTCTTCTTTCACCCTTTCAGGCCAATACTTTATTTCATGACGACCTGTCCTCGAGCATTTAATGGCTTTGTGAATTAGTTGAGTGTATAAACAAATGAGAAATTGCCTTTAGGGGGTACTCGAACTCCAAAGAAATATCAAAGTAATCAGCTATTACTTTAAATTTATTGAAACTGAAAAGCGATTCACTATTTTCGTCTTGCACTTGAAGAGTTTTCATTATGGAATTTCCTGATGTCTCCAGATTTATACAAGTTGATGTATTTCCGCATTCACATTCCTTATCATCTGCGTTATTATTATTATTATTATTATTATTATGATTATGATTATTATACTTAAACTTAAGGAATCATCACATATGCTAGAGCACAAAAATCTCCTGAGCCGACCGAGCATAGAAATGAATACAATATGGGAACCAGTAGTAAGGAGTGCCATAGAAAAGCAAAAAATAACAACGAAAATTGCAATATGAGCTCTGGTAAGAAACATTAAAATATAACAGCAAAAGTTGCAATATGAGCACTGGTAAAAATAGTTTCTGAAGACATTAAGTCCGAGTAATTCATAGACAGATGTCCTTAAGGACACATGGCACAGTGGATAAAGTCGTTAGTTACAATCCAGTGACAGGAGCCAAAGAGTTTTGAGTTCAGTACCTGGCTAAGACAGTGGAGAAATTGGAGAGGCGAATTAACAGGCATGTTGAACTACAACAGTGAAATAAAGGGTTCAGTTCGACATTCAAAACACCCGAAGAAGGCCGGAGCATACAACGGCCAAAATGTTGTGATAAATATGGCAACAAAGATGAGGACGATAGTCCGCATAATGTAAATAGTGTACATAATACCTCACCTCATGAATATAGACGGATATTATTATTATTATTATTCCTATGATTTCTGGTGTATACTCATTTCGTTCCGGGTCCCTATATATATATATATATATATATATATATATATATATATATATATATATATATATAATATAATTAAAAATCTTATAAGTATAAGAAACTATACTCGCTCGGAAAACCTTCGGTGTCTTGAATTGCAAATGTACAAGCCAATTCCAAAGGGGAAAAAAGGTATATAAAATAAAGAAAGAACCAAGAACATGTACGTTAGCCGAAAATAATCGTCTAGCATGCAAGTCCAAAGTCCAAAGAAAAAAAAACCCGATACGAATACGCAAAAATAACTAAATAAAGTGCTCAATACAATTAAAGCAGAACTAGTTAAACCTAGAGAGCCAGATAAACCTACCAAGGTTTCACCTAAGCGGATCGTCAGGGAAAGCATATTGGAGTCTATTATTATTAATATGCAACGTCCTGCCCTGTGTAGATAACGGGAGATGCAATATAGGTTGGCCCCATTCGGGGAAACTGCTGCCTGACTGGAAAGATATTTAGTAATATTTTTTTTCTCTTCCACCCTCACTCCTTATATGACTAGTGGGTAATTTATTGTTTTAATGCCAGTTGGTGAGAATAATTTTTCTTATGACCTTCTCTGTTTTATATTGCCGACGATTCGTTTTCTGAGGGGGCCTCGGCCGAAAGGCGCGCAAAATCTTTTTCCCGAAACCTATATATATATATATATATATATATATATGCTTCGTCTGTGGCATTTATTTCCACCGACTGAGTGTATAAATAGTTCCGAAAAGTGTGGATGGTTCTACACAAGCCTTCACCATCTTAATCAAATCACTTGTGTCGGGTTTTCTGGTGGTTTACCTTGATTCGTTCTTATCTTCTTCAAGAAGCGAGAGCAAGATCTAAAAGGTCAACCAATCTAACAGCGATCTCGTCTCACAATCCTCGCACTTGCTCCATATGCGACGTCCTTTGTAAGTCACTAGCGGGTCTTAAATGTCACTTAAAATTAGCGCATAAACTTTCATAACTGAATCAATGAGCTGGAAGATCCTCATACGTCGAAACCGACGGGAGAGTCCATTATTTTATATATATATATATATATATATATATATATATATATAGAGAGAGAGAGAGAGAGAGAGAGAATCAATAAAAAATTCTACTAAAGGATTTGAAAATTCGTACAGTTAAAGCCAGGGCCGCCATAAATAAAATGGATATAATCTGGAATCTGATCTACCAGACAAACGTAAACGGAGATACTCTTGAGTCACTATAGAGGCGGTTTTAACGTATAATGACACTGTTTGGACATTAATGAAAACCCTATACTAGGTTCAACGTTGTTAAGTTGGTTGAGAAGCCTGAAAAATAGTATTTTGTGGATATATTAATAGTGAGTCGACTATGTATCTGAAATAGGAAGAGATTGTAAGGAGAATGATTTTGAATTTGTCCCTTTCTAGAAACTCTAAAAAATAGACAAGCAAGAACACCGCTGAGAGGAGACCTCATTGCATTCTTGCTTGTCTATCTTTAGCGTTAAAGAATTGCCAGGAGTTCCCTTGAAAATTGGTTGACAATGACTACTCGAAAAGAAAAAATGTCACTAAGTGCGAAATGGGGATTGCAGGAAGTGTAACTGAAAGAGAAAACTGAGAATAAGATGAATTGAAGCAAGGACAACCCATTATCAGGTTTCCGTCAATGTTTAACTGTAACCACCCCCCACAAAAAAAATTGTACTAATGTCTTGCACCATAGTATAAAAACCACATCAGAGGAAGTGAACAGATACTGCACTCTGAGCCGGCGTTTACTCGCTTCCTCACAGAAACGAGATTTTACATTCGGTATAACCTGGAGTGTCTATACGCGTACATACGGATCAAGGAGGCAAATTGCCCAGTTACTGGGGTTGTTATCCACAAACACTCCCACTTTAATACAGAGAGGGAGGTACTGCTTTGGGGTTGGAATATCAGGGAACAAGCATATAACATTGCAACACTCGTGAAGCGTCATTAGGAGCTGACGTGCTTTGATTTCGAGAATCGTGAAAGATCTGTGTTCAAAAGCACTATTTCGGGCTTTGCCTGGCCTTTGGTGGCCGAAAGGTCAAAGTAGCTTAGATCAAATAACGGTTTTCCTTAGGGAACGCAGGTTCGAATCCTGGCGGAGAGCGCATATCTATTTCTGATAAATTTCCTGAAAAATTCAGGCCGGTAGATAGAAATAAATAAACATAATGTTTAATAAATAAATAAAATAAAAAAAGACCATCTACTCAAATATGGGTATCCATAAAAAATATGGTTTAAGCAAATGTGTGAAAAGTGTATATAAATATAAATAAATATATATATGTATAATTATCTATATATTATATGCGTGGTACTTATTAGAAAGCGCTCAATATCAGAGCTAACATATTTGGTTGGATATATGTGAGATTGTGACCATGTGTTTCACGCTTTAGCGATCGTCAGACAAACTGATTAATACATTCACGAGACATTTCCGCCACACTTCCAATCTTTAAATTTCAACATTTCAACATACAAAAGCGTATGTATAGACGTAACACCACCCGTATACATACATATGTCATATCCGAAACTGCCCACATATCTTTATATATCTATGAGTCCCGACGGACGACTAAGTATGTATATGTGTCTGCATACATCGATGTTTGCGTTAGTACGATAAATGACAAAACGACGAAGTTTCCCCCACCACTTCCAGAATAACACCATACACGCAATCTATATAAACCCAATTTTAAAAAAAAAATTACTCAGTTTGTCTGACGATCGCTAAAGAGTGAAACCCAGGGTCACAAACTCACATCTATCCAACCAAATATATATATATATATATATATATATATATATATATATATATATTAATAGTAAAAGACAATAGGAAAACTGTAATATTAGCCGACCCGTTTCGTCCAATGTGGACTTTTTCAAGGCAAAAACGAAATGAATTTATCAAATGTCATCATTATTTTAATTCGGCTAATATTACAGTTTTCCTATTGTCTTTTACATTATAAATATTGTCTTTTTCTACAGGTTACCTCTGAGAAATTTTTCATATATATATATATATATATATATATATATATATAGTTTAATTGCTGTGAGTGTGTGATCTTGGGTTTCACCTTATTTGTGATCATCATGCAAAAACTCAGACAGGGTTACAAACTCACATCAATCCAACTAAATATATCAGCTCTATCACTGATGATATAAATCCGACAGTATGAAGAAAAATACAGAAAAAACAAACAAAAATCTTAATATGCAATTATGCTGTATTAATGTTAATATAAAGTCGACGTCGGACGTTTCGGTCTATTTTAGACCATCTTCAGGACATTTTCATTTAAACATAATTTACATTAGAACATATAAAAATTTCACACAAAAGACGATGGACATAAGAGCACAACTAATCCAAGCAGATAACTGAAATTTTTATACCAGATCAGCGTTCCGTTTAAATATGATCACGTTGTCGTCACGTGGGCGATGTTGATATAGAATATATATATATATATATATATATATATATATATATATATATATATTGAAGACAATACTCAGATACTCAGAGGCGACAGACTGTTTCATGCTAGACGCAATCATCAGGCCACATGTGTTGAATTTTTTCTCGACTCTATATATACGGGTCAGTTGTGCATTGTAGATAATCCCGCCAAAATAACTGTCAGAATAGACTACAACAATCAATACAAAAATTAGACGAAACATACCTTTAATTACCTTCCCAGACAAAAATTATAACATAAATATGTTATAAAATCACTACAGAAAAAGACATTTTGTTTCAACACCTCCGGTGATGATGTTGAATTTACATTCAACATCATCCCTTGATAAGACACCGGAGGTGTTGAAACAAAACGTCTATTTTTGTAGTGATTTTATAACATATTTTGACTATTTTTGTAGTGATTTTATAACATATTTATGTTATAATTTGTAAATGAATAATTATATATATATATATATTACAGTGTATGTCGAACATATGAAGTCATAATTATCGATCAAATGACAGTTACAACAGCCTCCACATTTCAAAATAGAATGAGTGATAGGCAAATTGTGTACATCATGGAGGCGTGAGGTTCGATGGATAGAGACGGAAGCCGAAAGAGAAAGTGATCATAATACATACAGAGAACGTGACAGGGAGACATAAGGTCGTGGGAAGAGCAAGGCCGAGCGATAAGGAGAAAAACAAAATCAACTGAATGGGGAACGAGGCGAGAGGCCGGTAGCTGTTTACAGAATGAATCGAGTGTTAACACGAGACGCTGCCTTCTCTCGGATAAATTGTACTCATTGTCCCTAACCTCAGTATAATAATACTTATATTACTTTCAAGTTGCAGAAAACAAACCGGGGTAATTAATTTCCACGCAACCAAGTGATTGCCTCACAGCTTACAGTTACTAAAGTTTTGAATTGATTTGATTTCTTTATCGGCTTATTAACACCTAATGGGTCATTTAATACCGGAATTTAATTTTCTCTGAAGTAATAAAAATATATGTTATTCTGCTTTCACAGTTGAATACATGGTAGATGATACTCAACTTCTGTGCATATACATCATTGTGTGGGCATGATTACGAGAGGCGGTGATATGTTTTCGTTGTTTTATTATAGTTATATTTTAGAGTACAGTTTGATTTCTTTAAGAAATTGAAGGATATTATATGGATTAATGTCACAAAAGAGTTCTCTCATGTTCTTTGGTTGGTTGAATTTGTTTAGTGGCATACCAACATCTCTATGGGTTATTTAATGCCGAAATCTAAATATTTTGAACACAATTTTATGACTTCAACTAAATATATTTTGAACGCAATTGTATGCCTTCAATTACAGATAAAAATATATTGTCGCTCATTTTGCTATAAAATGTATTGTTGCTAATTCTACTAAAAAATTTACGTTTTTATACTTTCATTATTTTGTTTGCGGGTTTACTATATGCCTACAGTTCAGGCACTAACTACTTCGGATCAGAGTGTACCTGGATATATATATATATATATATATATATATATATATATATATATATATATATATATATATATAAACTTATTGCGTATATTCGCATGTGTTTCTGAACATATTGTGTATATTCGCATGTGTTTCTGAACATAGAAATATAGGTCCTTGCTGGATTAGATAATCGTTATATTTATCTTCATATATTTATGTTTGATTTGTAAACTGTAGTCGATATTAAATTTGTCAAATTTTCTCAATTACAAAGCGGCCCTTTAAGTAAACACAATTTTACTTTCCTTCGTCCCACCTCGTCTTTCCCTCCCTCTTATTCTAACATTAGATTGTCTATGGTGTGTGTATATCACCACGAAATGTATCTTTATGCATTAGACATCCGACAACATTAATTTTTCTCTTACTTAAACCCCTTCTCTCCTAATATTCTCTCTGTTAAGATTTAATCTCCCTCCTCCTCATACTTACACTCTTTCTAAATTCTGTTTTTATTTCCGAAATTGGTTTTTTTTTCTGTTTTCTTTTTGAATTTCTAAGTCTGATGAATTGGATCGTATTTACGATTCCAATGGAATAAATTATGACCATGGAATATTAGTGTTTAAGCCTTTTTATTATATCCTTACTCTGTCCTAGACATTGAGTTCTACCTGGATTCTTCCTCTTGGAATTTTTTTTTCTAAAAATATACATATATGGGTATTTATATTTATATATTTTGCATATGTATGTATATTTTCCACTAATATTATCTATCTATCTATCTATCTATCTATCTCTCTCTCTCTCTCTCTCTCTCTCTATATATATATATATATATATATATACAAATGTAAAAGAACAAAGAGTAAGATTTCAGCGTTCAAAACATTAATTTAAAACAGGGCTCAATACAAAAGTAGAGCATTCAATCTTTATTTATTACGCACTGTTACATTAGAACATGAACATAGCCACTACAAAACTGTACATCTTGTTTCAACGTTAAAAAAAATTAACGTTTCATCAGGTGGGAAATCACGCTGCTACTAAATTATTTTATTCCGAAATACAAGTAACAAAGCAAATCTTCTTTCTCTTCCGTCTTTGGAAAATTTCTCATAAAAGATAAAAAGGATTTACATATGGAGAAAGAAGAAAAGTGATTAATAACAGAGAGAGAGAGAGAGAGAGAGAGAGAGAGAGAGAGAGAGAGAGAGAGAGAGAGAGAGAGAGGAGAATAGAAGTAAGAGGAAAAAGTCCAAGAAAAGGATATATATGTGTGTGTGTGTGTGTGTGTGTGTGTGTGTTACTAGAGATGTATTTTACGTCGTAGTTTTGTTGAAGATATATTTTGGGATACAGTTAGATTTTTAAGAAATCTATATCTATAATTCTCAGCATGTCTGTCTGTATGTATATGTGTATGCATGTGTATGATCGGATGTTGTTTATGCATTTTCACAGTTTTCATCCGATTTCGATGAAATTTTATTGTTTGATAGATGATTCTCCAGTGACGGTTCTGACTCCAAATTGTTGGCGACAATGGCTTTCCATTACTTCCTGTCTATTATAAATTTTCAACAACGTTTTACTATTTAATATCTCTTCTTGGATATAAATCTTTCATGAAGCAAAAAAAAACTTTAATAAAGAATTGGAATTATTGCAATAATAATCGTACTTATTATAAAACGCAGATTGTGTGTGTGTGTGTGTGTGTGTGTGTGTGTGTGTGTGTCGGTACGTTTATATAAAGGATCGGATTTCCTACATTTTTCAACCGATTTCAACAAAACTTCAAAGGTCTACGTAAAATTACCTTGCGGTGGTTCTGACAGCGCCAAAAATTGGAAAAACACAAGTGTTTTTGCACGAAATCAATTTGAAAACACGATTAGGAGGCACTAATGAAATGGGGACAACTCATATCGAGTTATACTTATTATAAAACCCAGGTTGTTTTTGTGTGTGTATGTTTGTGTGTGTGTGTGTTCGTTTATATAGGGGATCGGATTTCCTACATTTTTCAACCGATTTCAACAAAACTTAGGTAGTATTTCTTATTGTCTTGCACACTTTTTTCTTTATTTTTTACATCCAGAATGCTTTAAAAATCCATTTACAAGACAATTGTTTATAATAAAATTCTATTCAATCGGTAGACTCATAACGATTGAAAACAATGTTTTGTTTGAGTTTGGGTTTGACCAATTCGTAAAAAAAAAAAAAAAAAAAAAAAACTAATTAAGACATGCGTGTCCGTCACCCTTAAACAATAATCTTTGTCAATTTTATTTTTCAGTCTTTATGATGGTCGATACTTGATCTATCTCTTACTGTTACATCCCCGGGCAACGCCGGGCTCTACTGCTAGTATTTATTACTTTACAGTTCTTTTTTCAGCCCCCCGTTTCAAATTGATAAGCCGACCACAAACCCACCCCCCACCCTTTGCGGATATGCTTCAGTTGCATCCAATTGTTGTTACTAATATTGATTTCCAGGTGGGATGACTTCAAACTTAAACTGCTCCAATTGAACGGCAAAAATTCCCAGTAATGAAACACCCGGTCGAAGACGGGTTATACTGCTAGTTTTAGTATATTATATGGATTAATATCATGAAAGAGTTCTTTTATGTTGGTTGTTTGATGTTCTTTGGTGGCATATCAACACCTCTATGGGTTATTTAATGCCGATATCTAAATATTTTGTACGTAATTTTATGCTTTCAACTACATATATTTTTTGTATACCATTTTGTACTTTATAAGTAAAAGTATATTTTTTAGATATACATTTTGTAGATCATAAAATGTATTGTTGGTAATATTGCTTTTTTGTGTTGCATTGATTGTTATTTTGCTATAAAGTTGTATTGTTGGGCATTTAATTATAAAAAATGTACTGTTTATCTTTTGTGGTCATAATTATTTGGCCATAGCTGGTAATCTAATTGATACAACCTTCCGTGTCAGGTTGGGTCTGGAAACAATTAAGAAGTGGTTCCACGTTTCACAAGACATATAATCTCCCGAACAGTGGCCTTGCTGCCGGATTTAGTTTATCGTCAGGAGGACACTTACTCAAGTCCAGTTTATAAAAAAAACAAAAAACAGCTTCATATGGCTTCATTTTAATTAAAGAAACTATGTTATTATTATTAATGTTTGATTTGATATCCACGCTGATGTTTCGGTAGGATGATGAGGCTCTTATTTCAATTCCTACACGCAGCTTAACAGACGCAGAGCTTTATTCAGCATGTGAGCTGTTCCAAGTGGTGCTGCCACCTGCGCATAGCCAATGATGTCAGGCGCTCTCAAAGCTTGCTGCTTAGCTAGAGATCGTCAAGATTATATCAACTCCAAGAAGGGATAACTTGAGCTGCTGCTTGGCATACTTTTCTGATTCTTCCTACCGAGTCTTAGTACCTCTGTATTTTTACCCGTATCGCTTTCAAAATATTCTTATCCCAAGGTACCGTAATATCTATTGGGATCCATTCATGACTGCTCTTGTGAAAAAGTGTGATATCAGGGCGATTGCTGTCCAAGCGCTTGTCAGTCGAAAGAATCGTATTCCACGGGATTTTCACTCTATCCTATTATAATTATGCTCGTCCCTTCTTTTGTTATTTTGTACGAGATTTAAATTTTTCCCACTTGTGACGAATGCAGCTATCGATTTTTTTTTGCATGCTAGTTAACATTCGTGTCAGTCAGCTGTTGGCTCTCACGCTGGCCAATAGAATCTTCCTGCCTATTCGTGGCAGCCAGCTATAGGCTCTCACTCTGGCCAGTAGAAAATGGCCGCAAACTACATGAAAACTGCCGTAGAGGCATGAAAAGTCGATTATTTCCACTATCGATGGGAGTTGGGAACACAGACATCCTGCCTTTTATAGATAGAGATAACGGTCTCTGTGATTTGATTCTTTTGTCTGTGTTCATTGTGAAGACCCATAAAATTGTTACAGGTCCTATCTCCGTAACCGGGTCTGCTTGTTGTTCATACCAATTTCTTTCAATTTTGTTTCCGTAGAATTTCCCAGTGCATATATTAGTCCAATATGCCGTGTTTTATATTCAGAGGCTGCCAATACCGTGCAACGTGATACAAGATGGTCATTTTTTTTCTAAATATTTATCACAGATTCTGCATTTTGGGCTAACACAATTTTTCAGTGTGTGTGCTTGATAATTTCTATTTAACAAGCTTTTGTCCTGTGCAGCAAGGATAAAACCTTCCGTTTCAGCTTTTAACTCTTCACTACGTAGCCATTAGGTACGGGGTTTGTCTACATCAACTTGTTTAGTACGACCCGTGTATTGACTGTGAAGCTGTTTATCTTGCCATCGTTTCTGTAGCTAGTCGGCTGCATTTGCCTTTGATTTCTTTTTAAAGTATTTTGCAGCTTCAGTCAGCGTATTATGCTTTACTTCTATTTCTTCATCCACTTGAAACTCCATTTTGAAAATTTTGGCTTCCTAACTGAATATTTTGACTGAATAAACCCGCTGACTAGTTTCATGTTCTTTGACACAGATCCTCATCCAGTATCTTGTAGTTTGTAGGTATCTTTGAAGGCCGGTTGTTGTAGTTTTGTAAGACATTTCTAGTTGAACTAATCCTCTGCCTCCTTCAGATCTGAGCACGTACAGACGATCAACGTCAGTTTTGGGATGATGATGATTGGCAGGGGAGAAGCTTTCTCGTTTTGACGTCCATTCGCTTAATGTCAGCTATGGTCCAGTTAAGAATGTCGAAACTGTATTCCACCACATGGACAGTCAAGGTGTTTGTAGCTGATATTCTGTTTTTTAAGTTCAGCTCGGTATTTAGTTTCGGGACGCATACGCCTGTAGTACTCCTTTCTTACCTTCTCCTTCATTTGGGTATGTTGTATACCATCCCCTTCACTAATTCTTAGGTACATTATTATTATTATTATTATTATTAGAAGTAGTAGTATTAGTAAATTGCAAGATGACCAAATTTCAAATCTAAACTGTTTGTCCATTTAAAACACTAGATTTATTGGAAAATCTATTCACAGACAGCTATTAGAGAGATGTGATTAAATATACTTTAATATTTAAAAAAAAATATTTATTCACTATTATTATTGCTTAGCTAATAAGCATTATAACATAGCACAAATATCTCTTTTGTGGAAAAAGTAATTTACGACAATATACGTATTTTTTTTTATATATTTATGCTTATTTTTTAACTTTTGTCAAGAAAATCTTTTGATTTTTATGCCCTCAATAACTATCGTCTAATTTTACTGTTCTCATTATAGATTTCTTTTGACAATTTTTTTTTTCAAGTATTAAAGATGTGTGGGAATGTGAGTAAAGCTTTTTAATGTTCTTTAAAACAAAATGATATGGAGTTTAGTTTGCGAAAAGCATGTTATGTACAAAAGAAGAGAAAATTAATTTCTTTAAATCACATATCTCATCATCTGCTGTGATAACTTGTCTTAAAATGGAAGAAATAAATAAGAAAATGAATTTTTGATAGGGATTTTCTTTTATTTACAGATCACGACAGATATTAGGGAGATGTGATTAAATATTCTTTAATGTTTAAAAATCTTTATTCATTATTATTATTGTTTAGGTAATAAGCGTTATAGCATAACACAAATAGCCATATTGTGGAAAAAGGAATTTTCGACAATATACGCATTTATGGTTATTTTAAAAAAAATTTTTTATTAAAAACGACATACTTGTACATGTACTTATGGATAATATTATACATTAATTACTAATTTCTTTAATTAATAACTATTCGTGCTCACTTGTCGGTATTAATAGCTGTCTGCTGATGTGTTCAAAGTTTGGAGTAAGGAAATAATAAAAATTTAAATTTCATCTCTCTGATAGATGTCACGATCTGTAAGTTTGGATACAGAAGAAGTCATCAAAATTACTTCGAATGGACGCAAAATTCAGCTTATGCTATTTTCCTATTACCCAGGGGTTGTTGCCAGTTAGAAAGGAAAATTGATCCACGCGATACAGAATTCAATTTCAGTTTCATTCAAATTGTGTATATAAATGTTTGAATTCAGCGACAGATATAAAGAAAATATGTATAGAAAATTAAAATATAAAAAAATGAAAAAAAAAAGAAAAAAAGAAAAATGAAATAATTTCCGAAAAGTTCACTAAAATGTTATAATTATCTGATTTATTTTAGTTTTAAAAAATTAACTTGTTTTTTTTGGGTTTTTTTTATCCCCAATTTTTATTGTTCAGTCGAGGGTACGAGTTGTCCAAGCTGGGTTGCAGGGGAATGTATGATACCAGAGAGAGAAAAAAGATTCATGACTTTCTCAAGGAAATTTTGTTAGAGAGTTAAGGTAACAAACGAGAATTTACTATTAACTTTTCACTAAAGTGATTCGATACACATTTAGTTATGATTATTTTTTAAATTTTTATTTACATGTAGGTATGGATAAAATTATAAATTAATTACTAACTTTTTTAAATTAATAACTATTTGTACTTAGTTGTTGACATTAATATCTATCCATTTGCTTAACCGGTTGCATTATACACAACTAATTTTTTTTTCTGGTGAGGTTAAAATTCACGCCCCAAAATTCAGGGGTCGCACTATAGATGAAATCGACTTATACGCGATGAGTGTTCCTTTGAATGTTCTGAGATTGAACTATGATCGTTCAAGTGAATGGTAAGCCTTCTCGTCATCGTCGTTGTTGTAAAACCAACATACGTATTAACATTTTTTTTTTTATCAGAGATTCATCTCCCAAAGAACATTTAAATTGACATACGATATTGGTCTTTTTTAAGACACTAGAAGTCAGAGAGGTGTTGTTATGGATTGGTTGTATTAAATTTAGTATAGTATATAATTAATTTTATTTTTTTTACTGAGACTTTTTACAATTTTTTTTTCTCCTGCTTATAGTTAGAATGTATTTGATTTGATGACGGTATATTAGCTTCATATGTTTAGAGTTAGTTGAAGACGTATTATGTTCATACAATATTTTTAATTTATGGTGCTAACGCTTTACACATTTAAATGTGGTCTCAGATGAGATTGAAAGTACTTGGGAAAATATAAACTATTTGAATAGAAAATTTTGGGAATTTTTTTGATCAATTTTCTACAACCACAAAGAAATTAATTCGTGGACTTGAAAGGATTAAAACTAAAATAAACATAATAAGTCTAAATTATTAACCAAACATGCTTGAATATATATATATATATATATATATATATATATATATATATATATATGTGTGTATTGTTGGGGCCACCCACCTTCTCATCAGAGTTGACTGATCTCTCTACTATTAATAGGACAGTTCTATAGAGTTCTGGGAAGATCAGGTGACCATCACACTTCCGTCTCTCTACCGGAAGATACAGTTGGACTTTATACTCTTTTCTGATTGTTACTGACTAACCTGCGTTCGTTTGACTACTAATCTCTGTTGTAAATACCTCTTCAGATATACCAGTATTTTTCCCCACGTATGTGTTTGTCCTTATTTCAATACACGCACGGAGGAACACTCAACATATATATATATATATATATATATATATATATATATATATATATATATATATATTGCCTAGAGAGCCAGACAAACTTTCCAAGGTTTCACCTATGCGGGTCGTCAGGTAATTTCTTATACTTATAAGATTACTACTACTACTACTACTACTACTACTACTAACAAAGATATATATATATATATATATATATATATATATATATATATATATATATATATATATAATAAAACAAAGCTGAAGGATTCTTATTAAAGAAAAGGAGAGCTGATAAATAAAAGCAATTTACAAAAATTCGTTGAGGTTGTTATGATATTTTTTCACCCCAAGCAAGGCGGGAAGCCGCTAGCACGCAAGGGGTTATAGGAGATTTGGAGCAAGATCAGATAGGAGTGATAGAGGAAAGGATGAGGAGAAGGATAGTGGATAGATCAAGGCAGCTGGAGATGTCGATTGACATTACATTTGAACAGTTGGAGATTATAGCTATCAGGGAGACAGGAACAGGGGAGGGAGTTCCACAGGCGAGAGGTGCGAGATATGAAGCTATTGGAGTAGAAGATACGGCTACATTTAACAGTTTTGACATTGAAAGGGTGAGAGCGGGATGCCAGCCTCGTAGGGCGCTTGAATCCATGAAGTCTGGGAACCAGCGAATGCAGCTCCTCGGAGCAATTGCCATGAAAGTATTTGTAGAACAGACAGAGGGAGGCGACGGCGCGTCTGTGAGAAAGTGACTGTAGACGAGATGCCAGATCAGGGCCAATTATCTTGCATATCCGCCTCTGGATCTTATCAAGAACCCCGAGGAGTCAGATGCCGAATATTTGTTCATTCTTCAAAGTTTGATAAAAAAAAAATCCCTTCGTTTATCTTCCCGCCTTGGGAGGGAAAGCAATACAAGAAAAAAACAAAACAAAACAAACAAACACCCCCCGAAAAAAAAAAAAAAACAGGTCGTTATTTTGTGACAGTTAAATAAGGAACAAAGTATAAAGAAGAAAGAAGACTTAAGGTTAATTTTCTTTCTTTTTTTCAATCTTATTTTCAGTATGTGTTGCTTATCTAGCGAATAATGACCTCAGATCCGGGTGACCTTCAGCCAATTTCTAACTGAAGGTTTTACGGCAGATCATTCTCGTTCCGATGTCAATGTCTTGGGATATATTCTCGTTTTAGCAATGCTTCTGGTGAAAAAAAAAAGACATAAAAATGGAAGCGATATCCCTAGAGATGAACAGCGAAACGAGAATATCTACTCTCGTAAATTAAATAAAGGGTTTAGTGTGAAAATCGTTGAAGGCCATCTGGATCGGCAGACACCTGAAGGAGACCGGAATACACAACGGTCGAAATGTTGTTATAGCAACAGCAAAGCTGAAGGATTTTGGTTGATTACTTGATTTGTTTGTGCAAAGGCACATCAACTCCTTATAGGTCTTTTAATGACCAATTTTTTTTTTCTTGGGAGCTTTGAATTTAATAAAAATATGATATATGTTATTCAGCTTTCACAGTTGAATACATGGTAGACGATACTCAGCTTTTGTGTATATACATGTTTATGTTGATATAATTACTAGAGGCGATGATATGTGGGTTTTATGTTGTCTTTTTAGTTGAAGTTGTATTTTGGAATATCGTTTGATTTATGAAATTGTAGGATATTTGGATTAGAATCATTAAAAAGGTTTTTAATGTTGGTTTTTAACAATATCAAACTCTATGGGTTTATTTAATGCAAAAATATAAATACTTTGAACGCATTTGTATGCCTTCAGTACAGATAAAATGTATTATTGGTTATTTCGCGATAAAATGTAGTGTTGGTAGTTCTACTATCAATAGGAATTATTGGTATTTTTATATAAAATGTATTGCTGGTATTTTGACTATAAAAATTGGTACTATTGGTACTTTTACTATAAAAATGTATTTTTATACTTTCATAGGGTTTTGTTTTTGTTTAGGGGTTCGCTATTTGCCCATAGGTAACCGGTGTTGGCATCCCGGGAGCTTCGAACAAAATGAAGCGGTTAGTTCGAATGAAAATATTGTAAATTTTGATAATCCTCGTCCTAGATATTCAGAGAAACGACCACAAAACTGTGATAAAAAGCAGAAAGAAATACCGTATATTCTCGAGTATAGTGCGACTTTATACGATCAGTTTTTTTAACGCAAAAATATTGGGGGGTGCCTATTATAGACAGGTAATTTTTGGAAGGGATTAAAAATCATGCACTTTCGGTGACCGGTTGCATTATACACAGCTAATTTTTTTTTTTCTGGTGAGGTTAAAATTCACGCCAAAAAATTCAGGGGTCTCACTATAGATTAAATCGACTTATACGCGACGAGTGTTCCTTTAAATGTTCTGAGATTGAACTATGATCGTTCAAGTGAATCGTAAGCCTTCTCGCCATCGTCGTTGTTGTAAAACCAACATACGTATTAACATTTTTTTTTTTTTTATCAGAGATGCATCTCCCAAAGAACATTTAAATTGACATACGATATTGGTCTTTTTTAAGACACTAGAAGTCAGAGAGGTCTTGTTATGGATTGGTTGTATTAAGTTTAGTATAGTATATAATTAATTTTATTTTTTTTAATTGCATAAGAAGGGATATGTGAGACTTTTTAGAACTTTTTACTCTTGCTTATAGTTAGAATGTATTTGATTCGATGACGGTATAGTAGTTTCATATGTTTAGAGTTAGTTGAAGACGTATGATGTTCATACAATATTTTTAATTTATGGTGTTAACATTTACACATTTACACATGTAGTCTCAGATGAGATTGAAAGTACTTGGGAAAATATAAATTATTTGAATAGAAAATTTTGGAAATTTTTTTGGTCAATTTTCTACAACGACAAAGAAATTAATTTGTGGACTTGAAAGGATTAAAAACTAAAATAAAATATAATAAGTCTAAATTATTAACCAAACATGCTTGAATATATATATATATATATATATATATATATATATATATATATATATATATAGAGAGAGAGAGAGAGAGAGTAAAACCTAGAGAGCCAGACAAACTTACCATGGTTTCACCCCAAGCGGATCGTCAGGGAATTTCTTATACTTATGAGATTACTACTACTACTACTACTACTAACAAAGACATATATATATATATATATATATATATATATATATATATATATATATATATATATATACAGGAGGCGCGGCTTGGATTGAGGAATCGCAGAGCCGAGTTCGAATTCCAGTCGAATCCATTACATTCACTTACGTGCTAATACCCTTGGCAAAAGTATGAATCCTCTTCCACTCCCTCCAGCTATGGGTAAAATAGCAGGACATGGATGGATGGCAACTGGTCTAGGAGAAGGACAACCATGAATTCAAAACCAGCGGAGGGTCGTTTGGGGACCTTGTGGCACGTAGTGCATCAGGTCTCTATATTCGTCCCTACAAAAATGTGGATGGTCCTGCACGAAACTTTACCACTATAATCAAATCTCATGTGCCGGTGTCAGGCTGTCGGTTTCCTGAAACTGATCTGTTTGACCCTCATACGTCGAATCTCGACGGGAGAGTCGACTATATATATATATATATATATATATATATATATATATATATATATATAGTTTTAAAAATGAATGCGGACCTGTCTCCTCAGGTGGTTTGTTCAGCAAGTCAACGACATGGATCCCAAACAATTGAGCACTTTCGTTCGAAAGCCGAAATAGCGGGGTAGGTGCGAAAAAAATATATATTGCCTTTATCCGGATTCAAATAACTCTAAGCTGAACTTCTTAACGTGTCTACACTTGGTCATGATCTCTAACCTCCCGTTCGGTAGTTCAGCCAGAGAACATAACCAACTACTCCCCAAACGAGTTCCTGCTAGCATGTCGTTGATTTGGTGAAGAAATCGCCTGGAGAGACTGTAATGTTCTCGTCATCATTTATTTTTTTAAAAAAATATTAAAGTGCTGGTCTTCCAACTTGATATTGAGCACTTTTCAATGCATACGATCTTAACAAATATTTT
>CAHIKZ030000700.1:2587500-2595000 GCA_903632075.3 Acanthosepion pharaonis | reverse complement strand
TATATATATACATATATATATATATATATATATATATATATGTGTGTGTGTGTGTGTGTGTGTGATGCGCATATATGTATACACACACATATGCACACACACACACACATATATATATGTGTATGTGTATGTGTAAAGAAAGGGTGTTTTTTTATTAGTCCGAGTGATTTTTATTATTATTTTTTTTTTTGTTATTCTTTGTGGTTTGTCTTAGTTTGAGTAGCCGAGAGGTCAGAGCACATCAGATACAATGATTGTTTATCATAGGGGAAAGCAGGTTCGAATCCTACCGGAAAAGCGTATATTTTTCTCTAACAAGATTTGATAATTCAGAGGCCGGTAGACGAATAAAAATAAATATTGAGTTTAATAAATAAACGGAGCGTCTACTAAAATACAAGTATCCACTAAAAATAACATTTAAGTAATATATATATATATATGTGTGTGTGTGTGCGTGTATATATAATGAAAAGTCCGGCAATAATTTTAATATATTTCCTATATATACGCTATTTCTCATAGATACAAATATTTAAATAAATGCTCTGTTTAAAATAAACTATATTGACCATTCTGAATATCCGAGAAATTTTCATAGAAAATATGCATCCTCTGACAGGAATCGAACCATCATCCTACACGGAACCGTCATACGACCTGGACTTGTATACCATGTAGAGAATTTACTTAAATATGTCTATCTATAAAATAACATATAAGCAGAAAATATATTGATATGCACACACACGAGATATATATATATATATATATATATATATATATATATATATATATATATATATATATATATATATATATATATGTGTGTGTGTGTGTGTGTGTGAAAATATATAGAAAATAGGAAGGAACTGGTTAGGTAAATAATCCAAAGTTCTTTAGTATTTTAGTTATTATTTTTTAAAATAGTGCTGATACAAAAGTAGAGCATAAATATAATTATTTATTTAAAAATATGATTCCAACTCATGACATAAGAGGTCTCATGTTTCAAAACAAGAGTCGAAAACTTCAATATAATTATTTGAATTAAATTGAGTTAAAGTAAGCTCTGTTCCATCTTCAAATAATTTTTTTTGAATAACGTATTTGAAATTTACGTGTTTTAATAATTGAAATCCAAATTTCCATGGTAACAGCTAGGGCGAATTGTTTAAGTTGGGTAGGCGTGTGTTGGGTGTTAATAATAAGTATCAGTATCAGAGTTACTTTCATAGATGTCAAGTCAGGGAACGGTGGGGGTGTCTAAATTTGAAACGGAAGATGTATTAACCCTAGTCTGGTATGCGTGTCTATGGAGAGTTATTTATTTATATATATATATATATATATATATATATATATATATATATATATATATATATATATATATAATAAATGTAATAAAGCAATACTATATTCATGGGTTAAAGTGCTCAATATTAGGGATAGATCGTATATAAATACTGACATTGAAGTCAACACCTGACCCGACAGTGTGTGTTCATAGTAAACGCAATTGCCATATATATTTCTTTTTCGCTGTCTCTATTTATATGGGTGGAGTATATATGTATACACACACACATATATATATATATATATATATATATATATATATATATATATATATATATATATATATATATATATATATATATATATATATATATATATATATATATATATATATACAAACTACACACGGAAAACGCATACGCACACACACAAAAGAGGATAAAATCAACTTAACAACAATAAATACGGCATGAAATGTGAACATCCGAAGTCAATTGCTGAAACCTCCTGACGAGTGGACCGAACGATTGCAAAAAGGCACATTTATGAAACTCTGGAGTCGAGATACTGAATATAAATTTTATATTTGTGTGTGTTTGTGTTTTTGTATGAACGTGTGTGTACAAAGTAACTTAAAAGTTGTTAGTTCTTGGCCGCTACACTCATAGAAGTCTTAACAATTTTGTAAAATCTTCCTGTATAAAAGAAAATATTGCAAAAATAAGAACAAAAAAAACCCCAACATTTATCAAAATATATGTTTCTTGTTGCCAACATATAAATAAAATTATATGTTTTTAAATAAAATAAACCTTTGTTTTTTGTTTTTGTTTTTTTTTTGTTTTTTTACATCTGTTGATATATGTTAGAATATAACACTTCATTGAAAACTTGGTAAACATTTTCGTTAACACACACATACACACACACACATATATATATATATATATATGTAAAAGGAGTAATATATATATATATATATATATATATATTCCTCTATAACATAAATATAGAGGTATCTATATAACAGCATACATATATGAACATATGTCCATGTACGCAGACACACACATATGTACACATATTCGACATGATTGACTGGAAAATTGTGTGTTATTTGGTTTTTAGGGAGTGAGTGAGTATGATGTGTGTAAGCGTGTATATTACTATGGGTGTGTGTTAGGGAGTGAGTATGATGTGTGTATGTGTGCATATTCCTGTGGGTATATATATATATATATATATATATATATATGTGTGTGTGTGTGTGTGTGTGTGTGCGTGTTTGTGTGTGCATTTAAATGTTTTGCATTAGATTATGTATATATTAACATACGAAATTGTTTCTACCAGTATACACGAACACACACGGACATACACACGGACATACACACGGACATACACAGACACGCATATAATGTGTGTATGTGGATATTACTCTGTTTGCATAAACATATCAATGTTACACTTACATGTGAGAGACTCTTCGTTGACATGAGGCATCAAACATTATGAAATGTATATATATATATATCTATATATCTATATATATATGACAATAATATCAATCAGCTAAGTGAGAAATTCTATTTGTATTAATGATATATATATATAATACATATATATATATATATATATATATATATATATATCGTATATAATCTATATATATATATATATATATATATATATATATATATATATGTACATATATATAACGTATATACATTTGTGGGGTGGAGTGTCGGGTGTACGGGTAGAAATTACTAACCTCCGGCAATGGTTGGCTGCAGATGCTGAAGAAGACCTCCCGATTCGATCGCCGTCATCGTCGTCATTGTCATCATCATCATAATGTTCCACGTCCTCATCATCGGCATCATCATTGCCATCCTGATGACTATGGTCGTGATGCTGCTGCTGCTGCTGGTGTCGGCCTTCCTGGTGCCTAATTTGGTGTTGATTATGGTGATTGAAATAGAACTGACAGAGATCGTGGCCGGCGTTCGTTAATCCCAGAAGGTGGTTGTTTTTGCGTTGATTGAATTGGTCCTTCCCAACGTCCACGGCGGCGGCGCCGGCGTCGTAGCCGCGGCCGTCGGCGGCGGCGGCGGCGGCGCCGGCGGCGCTGGCGTTGTTGCTGGTGTTGGCGGCGGCGGCCGGGACGACGACGGCGGCGGCTACGTCGACGTCAGCGACGTTGGTTAATCCATGGGCTCTTCGACCTAGCCCCGCCACGCCCGACGTAACGTCATCGTCCGTAGCGTCATCCTCGTCGACATCCACCGCGACAAATCCCTGGTTTCTCAACGCCGCAATTGTGTCCACTATGAAGCTGAAATCTCAGGTATTATTGCAGCCGTGTTAGCAGCAGCAGCAGCAGCAGCAAACAGTTGGAGTAGCAGTGCAAATAGCAACAGCAGAAGCTGTAATAGTAACAGTATAACCTCTTATAGTATTGTCGATTATCGTGTTTTGTTGGTAGCAGTAGTTGTGATGGTATCTCGAAAGTAGTAGATGTTGTAGTTCACAAGACATAGAAGTGTCTGTCGAACAGTAGTTGCATAAGTCTGGTTGTTACGACTGGGTACAGTGGGTGGAAAATACAGTGTTGTGATGGCATATGCAACTATGAACGTGAAAGTAATGTTAGTTAAATCAGTTTTATGCAAGTGTTATTTATTTATTTATTTTCTTTTTTTTGGTAACTCTTTCTCTTTTATTTTTTTTCGTTTCATTTCTGCTTGCCGATTACATCTCTCGTTCTCATATCTCTATCATTTTAAAAAAAAAATTAGATTCTATTAATATATTCTCCACCGACAACGTCCGATCTTTGTTGCCTCTCATTTTAACGTATTTCTCTTCTCTGTTTACCGCTTGTATTCCCGGTGTTTACCAAACAAGATTTTCCATTCTTTATTTTTCTGAAACCTTCAGTCAATCTTTCAATTTTCTCTTTCCTTATAATCATCCCAAACGTCTCTTTCTCGTGTAACTAACAGCATTGTAGCCATCATTAAATGATGTATCAATAATTAAATGATATATCCATCATTTTTAGCTCTTTTTTTGTGGGGAGGTTTGCTTATTTTATTTTTTTTAATATATTTCTTTTTTTATTTCCGGGGATCAGTCTGATGTGATAATTAACTCTTTCAAGACCTTATTTATGTCTCATAATTTTCTGTAAGTGTTCGCTTCCGATTCATTCGTGACTTCCATATTAACGTATTTTTTTTTCTTCCCTTTATTACGATTCATCAGTTCGCGTTCCGTAAGAATGACGTTCTCTATTTCTTCTTCTTCTTCTTCTTCTTCTTCTTCTTCTTCTTCTTCTTCTCTGTCGTTTTTTCTTTCTTCTTCTCCTTGCCCCCTCTTTCCCTACCCTCTTCCCTCCTCTTTTATATTTCTCCTCTCTTTCTCCCTTAATGCTTCCTCTGCTCCTTCTAATTTCACAAAAAACATCATTTCACCCCAAAGGAAAAAATAAATAAATAAATAATAAAGATATTGAAACGCAATGGGTTACTGAATGTGGAAGAATATTCTTCTTTCTTTCTTTCTTTCTTTCTTTCTTTCTTTCTTTCTTTCTGTCTTTCTTTCTGTCTTTCTTTCTTTCTTTCTTTTCCACCGCCTCCTTCTTCTCCTCCTTCTCCTCCTTCCCTTCTCCTACTTCTTCATTTCCCTTACTATTTCTTCTTCGTTACTCCCGCTTAATTTTTGCCTTGCTTCCATTCTTCTCTCTTTCTTCATTGTTTCTCTTTCTCTTTCTTTTTCCTACTTTCTTCATCCCGTCCTGAAGTTCCCGTTTAGTCTTTCTTTTTTTTTTTTTGTTCATTCTTTAATTCTTTCTTACTTTCTTTTTTTTTTTAACGCTTTCAATTACTCTCTCTGCCTTTTATTTACTTCTCCTCATCCTGTTCCTCTTTTTGCCCTCCCTTCCCGCCTCTTTTTTTTCCCTGCAGTATTTATCACTTCTTTCTTCTCTCTCTCCATCCACTTTCTTCTTTCTGGTTTGCATCCTTCTTGTTTACTAAACCGGTTTCTCCTGCCCCCACTCTCCCTCTCTCTCTCTCTCTCTCTCTCTCTCCCCCTCTCTCATGTTTTTCTTTTTTTTTTATATCCATCTTTTCCACTGTTTACATCATCAGCGAACAGCATCAACATAACGGTTTCATTCCCAGGTGGTTAACAAGAATTATTTTATGCAAAAGCATTACAGAGATACATACTATGGAAACTTTGCTGCCTGCTTGGTGGGGTGGGATGGCCTGCATTCAAAGAAACGTTATTTTATATCACTTTCGAATTAGGATACTTATTGTCGCTTACACTAATGAGATAAGTATGAATTTATTTTCCTTCCACCCACCACCGTTACTAAACAAATTTCAGAATGTATCTATCTATATTTCTGAGATGAGGTATTATGTACACTATTTACATTATTCCGACTATTGTCCTCATCTTTGTCGCCATATTTATTACAACGTTTCGGCCTTTCAGTATCTGTCTATATTTCTGAGATGAGGTATTATGTACACTATTTACATTATTCGGACTATTGTCCTCATCTTTGTCGCCATATTTATTACAATGTTTCGGCCGCTATACGCTCCAGCCTTCTTCAGGTGGTTGGAATTTCGAACTGAACCCTTTATTTCGCTCACTGGGGTAGACTGTTCTAGTTCCACGTGCCATGTCTAATGGATGTCAGTTATCAGTTATCTCTTGTTAATTCCGTTCTCCAAGTTTTCCACTGCCTTAACCGGGTATTGAACTCACACTCTTTGGATTCTGTCACTGGATCTTCTTTCTTTCTTTCTTTCTTTCTTTTCACTGAAACCAAGTTGCGATTCTCGTGTGTCTTTTGTCATCCCACACGATCATATTGGAATATTCTATTGGTTTGGTGCATAATTATCAGGCGTTTTTATAGGCGAGTTATTTGTTAATAAAAATTGCCTGTTTTGTTTGCTATTTTTTTTTTTTAAATAAAAATATTATTTTCTTTTCAGGTTATAAAAATGACGTGTCGATAATCACATGCTCCGGAATAATCATTTAAAAATGACATTGTTTGATTGTTATGTTTTTTTTTTTTTTTTTTTTTATAATAAATATTGTTGAAAAACGCCTGATAATTATGCACCAACCCAATAGAAATGTTTAACGTTTCCTGCCAATACCGCATAAATAATGGACTTCTTTGTTTCAGTGGGAAAATAAAAATAAAGAAAGAAAGAAAAGAAAAGAAAAGAAAGGAAGAAAGAAAGAAAAAATGAAAGAAAGAAAGAAAGAAAGAAAGAAAGAAAAGAAAGGAAGAAAGAAAAAATGAAAGAAAGAAAAGAAAGGAAGAAAGAAAAAATGAAAGAAATAAAGAAAGAAAGAAAAGAAAAGAAAAGAAGAAAGAAAGAAAAATGAAAGAAAGAAAGAAAGAAAGAAAAGAAAGGAAGAAAGGAAGAAAAAATGAAAGAAAGAAAAAAGAAAGAAAAGAAAGGAAGAAAGAAAGAAAAAAATGAATGAAAGAAAGAAAGAAAGAAAGAAAAGAAAGGAAGAAAGAAAAAATGAAGTAAAGAAAAGAAAGGAAGAAAGAAAGAAGAAATGAAAGAAAGAAAAAAAGAAAGAAAAGAAAAGAAAGGAAGGAAGAAAGAAAGAAAAAAGAAAGAAAGAAAGAAAGAAAAGAAAGGAAAAAAGAAAAAATGAAAGAAATAAAGAAAGAAAGAAAAGAAAAGCAAAGAAAAGAAGAAAGAAAGAAAAAATGAAAGAAAGAAAGAAAGAAGAAAGAAAGAAAAAATGAAAGAAAGAAAGAAAAGAAAGAAGAAAGAAAGAAAAGAAAAGAAAAGAAAGTAAGAAAGAAAGAAAGAAAGAAAGTAAGAAAGAAAGAAAGAAAAGAAAAGAAAGTAAGAAAGAAAGGACGAAAGGAAAGGAAGAAAAAAAAGGAAAAAATGTTTAATGTTTGCTGCCAATACCGCATAAATAATGGACCATTCCGTTTTGATCGCGTAGAAAGAGGGGAAAAGACACTTCTTGGTTTCAGTGAGAAAAAGAAAGAAAAAAAGAAAGAAAGAAAGAAAAAAGAAAGAAAAAAAGAAACTGGGTTGGTGCATAATTATCAGGCGTTTTTGTAAGCGAGTTATTTGTTAATAAAAATTGCTGCTTTGTTTACTGTTTTAATAAAGACATAATTTTATTTTT
>CAHIKZ030000700.1:2547500-2582500 GCA_903632075.3 Acanthosepion pharaonis | reverse complement strand
ACGCTACCGACACTTTAGGTTGAACATAGATCGCCAGTGAGCAAACATAGGCGATCCCATTATCGGGATTAAGTTAATTACGTGACCAAGGAGGAAACGCATATATAGGAAGTCGTGTGACGTCTAGATTGATCGTTATTTCTAATCTATCCTCTATTACTATAAGGACCGCTATTCTCTACTCTATTCACTATACTCTTCCTATATTCGGATCACTATACGGATTACTATTCGAGCAAGTATTTCCGAGCAAGTCCTATTAGTGCGAGTGATATTCGAAGGCGTCTGAAAACAGTATTGTTCAACGGCGTTACTATTGTGGTATCTGTGATTACAAAGACTCTACTACAACGAGCATTGCAAAAGTGACAAAACTAAAGTGGCAACAAGTGTTCGTTAGCATCACAAAAAATAATAGAGAATTTCAACAGATAAAGTATTTAAAAATTTGTCAAATTTTAAAAAAGGCGCATGAGGACATTAACAATTCCAGTTGTAGTCGGAACCCTCGGATTGATTGGAAGAATTTCCAAAAGACTCATTGGAGGAATCTCTGGTAGCCCGTACCTTAAAAAGTACAAAAATCTTACTGACAAGTACAGCCCACACTTTACGATGGGTTTTATCTGTGTAAAATATGTGTGATTTTTTTCAAAACTACACAGTGGAAAATATCATGATGCCATTTCTGACATTGGGTTTCTAGTTGGGACCCGAAAAGATTTAAACAGACACCAGAAAACAAAGGAAATAAAACTAATAGTAACTAGAAAGACCCGTGAAAATATCACGGTTTGTCTATTTAAAATTTCTGCTAACACAAAATTCTTAACTCTTAAGTTCATCCGTAGAAATATTCCCCTATCGTACTGTTTGTAATATTTGAGCTTAACATATTTAACAAAATAATGTAATAACATTAACAATATATATGACATATGAATTGTGGTCGTTATTTTAAAAAGAGGGTAGAGATGAAAAGAGTAAAATATGTGTGATTTTTTTTTTTCAAAACGGCTCAGTGATGCCATTTCAAATCTTAGGTCTCTGGTCAGGACCCGGAAAGGAATGTGTACCCACCAGAAACCAAAGGAAATAATAATAATAATAATAATAATAATAATATGGTGCAAAATGATGTGAAAAATGTTCTGTGGATTTTTCCAGTCACCACAGACAGGAAAATTGATGAAAATAAACGAGACATATTAATAAAATATTTCATAAAAAAAAACCCTGCCAACTAACTGATATGGCTTGCCCTCAGGATTCCAGTATTTCTAAAGTAGAATTTCAAAAACATTGGGTGTGATAAAGACGGGGGTGGGCCGAAAATCAGAAGAGTTATGGGTAGCGGTTCGGATTGAGAAATCGGAGAGCCGAGTTCGAATTCCAGTCGAATCCATTACATTCAATTACGTGCTAACACCCTTGGGAAAGGTATGAATCCTCTTCTTCTCCACCCAGCTATGGGTAAATAGCAGAACAGACAGGGTTCTATAGCATTGGATGGTAACTGGTCTACCGCAGAAAGAAATGGTAATCTACTGTGGTGAAAAAATCTGCCTGGTCAGTCATGATCAAAAGATAAATGATCGGCTAGGCGTGTATCAAGCATGGCACATAATTGAGTAGGAAGCACGGATTGAGGAATCGGAGAGCCGAGTTCGAATTCCAGTCGAATCTATTATATTCACTTACTTGCTAATACCCTTGGGAAATATATGAATATTGTTCTTCTCCCCGTAGCTGTGGATAAATACCAGGACAGACTGGGTTCTATAGACTTTGATGACAACTGGTCTTCCGCAGAAAGAAATGGCAACCTACTGCGGGAAAATATCTGCCTCGTCAGTCATAAATCGAAAGATAGATGATCGCTTAAGCGTGTATCACGCATGGCACATAACTGACTGCATATATATATATATATATATATATATATGTATATGTGTGTGTGTGTGTGTGTGTGTGAAAATATGTAGAAAATAGGAAAGAACTGGTTAGGTAAATAATCCAAAGTTCTTTAGTATTTTTGTTATTACTTTTAAAAAAATAGTGCTCGATACAAAAGTAGAGCATAAATATAATTATTTATTTAAAAATATGATTCCAACACGCTACATAAGAGTTCTCATGTTTCAAAACAAGAGCCGAAAACTTCAATATAATTATTTGAATTAAATTGAATTAAAGTAAGCTCTGTTCCATCTTCAAGCGAAATTTTTTTTGAATAACTTATTTCTGAAATTTACATGTTTTAATAGCATATTCATTATTGAAATCAAAATTTCCATGGTAACGGCTAGAGCGATTGTTTAAATAGAAAGGGGTGTAGGGTGTAAATAATTTGTATCAGTATAGAGTTACATTCATAGATGTCAAGTCAAGGTAAGGTTGGGGTGTCTAAATTTAAAACGGGAGATGATTTCGCCTAGTCTGGTTTACGTGTCTATGGAGATTTATTTATTTTTTTTTTATTTTTTTTTTTCTGAAAGGTTTTTTTGTATATATCAATATTGTAGATATTTTACTATATATATATATATATATATATATATATATATATAGTAAAAAATATCTACAATATCTGACTTATCGAAAATCATGTGAGCGAGATTCCTGGACACATCAGAATCTCAGAGCTAAAAAAGATTAATTTTTGTGGCTCGGCATACATCCGTAAAACTCTCTCCATCTAAGACGAAACTTCCCAAATATAGCACAGTGCTCATTTTACTTTTAGACCTCATATAGCAATTGGTAATTAGGAATAATAATAATAATAATAATAATAATAATAATAATAATAATCGCGTAATAAAGGAAGCTAACAAGTTCAAAATGGAGTTTCAAATGGGTGCAGAAATACAAGTAAAGCACAATACACCGACTGAAGCTGAAAAAAATAGCAAAAGGAAATGCAACTGACCAGATACAGAAACCATAGCAAGATAAACCGCTTCATGGCCAATACTCTGCCCGCATTAAACAAGCTGATGTAGACAAGCCAAGTACCCATCAGTGGCTACGTAGTGCAGGGTTGAAAGCGAAAACTGAAGGTTTTATCCTTCCTGCACAGGACCAATGCTTGTTAACTAGAAATTATCAAGCTCACATACTAAAATATTGTGTTCGTCCAAAATGCAGGTTTTGTGATAATTACCCAGACACAATTGATCTTCTTGTATCAGGTTGCACGGTATTGGCACCCACTGAATATAAAACCCGACATGACAGAGTGTGCCAATATCTGCACTGGAAAATCTGCAACTTCCACGGGAAGGAAACTGAAAGAAAATGGTATGAACACCACCCAGACCCGGTTACGGAGATAGGACCTGTTACAATTTTATGGGACTACACGATACACACTGACAGAACAATCAAAGCCAACCGCCCAGATATTGTTATTAAAGACCACAAACAAAAACGGTGCTTCCTTATTGATATGGCAGTCCCTGCTGACTGCCATTTATCTTTGAAGATATTCAAAAAGCTATCAAAATACAAGGATCTTGAAATCGAAATCTCAAAAATATGGCACATGGGAACATCAACAATCTCTATTGTAGTTGGAGCCCTCGGATTGGTTAGAAAAGATTCCAGTAGACCCATTGAAGAGATTCCTGGAAGCCAATGCTTTAAAGAAATATAAAAAAAAATTGTTCTTGCGAGTACCGACACGTTTCAAAATGTGTAAAAGATGTCTGTTGTTTTTTGTTTTAAATTGGTCAGTGGAAATGTCATGACGTCATTTCTGACCTTAAGTCTCTGGGCGGGAAAGAAAGAAATGTGTACACCAGAAATCGAAGGAAATAAAATAAAATTAATAACGATTGACATAACACTTCCAATTTTTAGAACATTTAAAGAAAAAGCTCAACATTAGAAAACAAGAAAAGAAAAAAAAAATATTTAACAATATTTCGATATTACGTCTGTCCTCTTCAAGTTGTGTCAAAGCTATGGACGCGCGTATAAAAATATAAAAACAAGTCTTTGTAGAAACGTCGCTTGTCTTTGGGAAATAAAAACAGTTGTGTTGGTAATCAACGCGATAAAGTGAATGGGGTTCGTCTGGCGTGAAGGGAATGCAACTAAAACGCGGTTACATCAATCATTTTGTTTAAACATCGATTTGGAGCCTTCCGATTGTTTAGAAAAGATTCCAGTAGACTCATTGAAGGGATTCCTGGAAGCCCCATGCCTTAAAGAAATACAAAAGTACAGCCCACACGTTACGAAGGGCTTTATCTATGTTATATATATATATATATATATATATATATATATATATATATATATATATATATATAATATCGTCAGTGGAAAACTATCATGGTGCCGTTTCTAACCTTAGGAAAAGAAATGGGTGCACACCAGAAATCGAAGAAATAAAATAATAATAATAATAATAATAATAATAATAATAATAATAATAAGGAGATGGCATACAACACCCCCAAATGAAGGAAAAAATAAGAAAAGAGTACTATAGGCGTGTACGTCTGGTACTAAACACTGAGCTAAACTCAAAAAATAGAATATCAACCATAAACACATTGGCTGTCCCTGTGGTGCAATACAGCTTTAATGTCCTTAACTGGACCATAGCTGAAATTAAGCGAATGGACGCCAAAACGAGAAAGCTTCTCACTTGCTATCGCATGCATCATCCCAAAGCTGATGTTGATCATCTGTATATGCCCAGATCTGAAGGAGGTAGAGGATTAGTTCAACTAGAACTGTCCTACAAAACTACAACAATTGGCCTCCAAAGATATTTGGAAACTACAGAAGACTGGATGATGGTATGCGTCAAGGAACATGAAAGTAGTAAGCGTCTTTACTTCGTAATGAAAGAAGCCAACAAATTCAAAATGGAGTTTCAAATGAGTGCAGAAATAAAGCACAATACACCGGCTGAAACTAAAAAATACCTAAAAAAAGACAGCAAAGACGAATGCAACCGACCAGTTACAGAAGCGATGGCAAGATAAACCGCTTCATGGCCAATACTCCGCCCGTACCAAACAAGCTGACGTAGACAAAACCCGTACCCATCAGTGGCTACGTAGTGCAGGGTTGAAAGCTGAAACTGAAGGTTTTATCCTTGCTGCGCAGGACCAATGCTTGCTAACTAGGAATTATCAAGCACATATACTAAAATATTGTGTCAGCCCAAAATGCAGATTCTGTGATAAATATCCAGAAACGATTGATCATCTGGTATCAGGTTGCACGGCGTTGGCACCCACTGAATATAAAACCCGACATGACAGAGTAGGCCAATATCTGCACTGGAAAATCTGCAAATTCTAGAGGAAGGAAACTGAAAGAAACTGGTATGAACACCACCCAGACCCGGTTCCGGAGATAGGACCTGTTACAATTCTATGGGACTACACAATACACACTGACAGAACAATCAAGGCCAACCGCCCGGATATTGTTATTAAAGACCACAAACAAAAACAGCGCCTCATTTTGATATGGCAGACCCTGCTGACTGCAATGTATCTTTGAAGATATTCAAAAAATTGTCAAAATACAAGGACCTTAAAAAAGAAATCTCGAAAATGTGGCATATGGGAACATCAACAATCCCTGTTGTAGTTGGAGCCCTAGGACTGGTTGGAAAAGATTCCAGTAGACTAATTGAAGGGATTCCTGGAAGTCCATGCCTCAAGGAGACACAGAAAATTGTTCTGACAAGTACAGCCCACACCTTACGAAGGGCTTTATCTATGTAATTTTTTTTTTTTTTTTTTTTTTTTGTCAGTGGAAAGTGTCATGACGCCATTTCTAACGTTAGGGCTCTGGGCGGGACCCGGAAAGAAATGTGTAAACGCCAGAAATCAAAGAAAATAAAAATAATAATAATAATAATAAAAATCTTTAAAGAAATACAAAAAAAAAATTGTTCCCACGAGTACAGCCCACACCTTACTAAGGGCTTTATGTATGTAAAATATGTTTTTTTTTTGTTTTTTTTTTAAATTGGTTAATGGAAAATTTCATGATGCCATTTCTAACCTTAGGTCCCTGGTCGGGACCCGGAAAGAAATATGTACACACCAGAAATAAAAGGAAATAAAATAATAATAATAATGAGGACTTCAATAATTCCAGTTGTATTGGCGCCCTCGGATTGATTGTAATAATGCCGATAGACTCATTAAAGAGATCCCTGGTAAATCATGCCTCAAAGAAATACAAAAAAATGTGCTCACACGTACAGCTAACATATTACGAAGAGCTATGTAAAATGTGTGTGATCATTGTTTTTTTTTACAAAAATGATCAGTGGAATATGTCATGAAGCCATTTCTCATCTTGGGTTTGTGGTTGGGACCCAGAAAGAAATATTTATATAACAGAAAAGGAAATAATAATAATAATAATAATAATAATAATAATAATAATAAATCATCAAGGAAATAAAATGCGTAATAGAGGAACTACCTTGTTTATCATTCATTCTAATCATTTAACCTTTATTTCGTTTCGTTTCTCCTGCCCACACTTTTTATCAATTTCTTTGTTTACCAAAACGCACTATAATTATAAAAAATGGAACAAAACAACACATTTTTTTTTTTTGTTTTCCCCAGAAGAGATCTTTCTGAGTTTTCTTCTGAACCCACCTACAGATTTTCTACGTTTTCCATTATCGTCTGCTTCAACGGAGAAAAAAAAAAAAAAAAAAAATTAATGAAATTTCTTTTTCATTCTCATCTGTCTACGATTATCTTTATTCCTCCATTATCTTCCTCTTCTCTGTCCATAGCAGAAATCAGCCATTTTTTAAAAAAAATCTATTATTAAATTCTAACGCTTATTTCTGTGCATAATCATTAAATTTTCACTCTTTCTACCGTTTGAATAGATTTGATCTAGGGTGTCTGCTTGTCTCCTTCCACTGTCATCTACGTAAGTTTTTACTGTCATTAGGACTTCTTTTATTGATTCATACGTTCATTTCTTTTATGTCTGTCAATTAAACTTTGTTTCTTTTACAAACCCACCTACAGATTTCTTTTTTATTCGTTTTCTCGTTTTTATCTTTATTTCTTTTCATTCTCATTTCTACAAACATTTTATTCCTCCATTTCTTCGTTCTTCTCTTTTTAACGATATTTTTTTTAAAAAATCTTTCGTTTTTTTTTTCTTCCTTTCTTTGTTTAATAAAATTTTCATTTTCTTTTCTTTGAATATTTCATTCTATCTTTTTTCCTTCCTTCCATCTAATATTTTTTTTGTTTTTACTTTTTTTAATATTCATTTCTTCATTTCTTTTATGTTTCTTTGTAAACTATCTTTTCTATTTTTCTTTTCTTTCTTTCTTTATTCTTTTCTTTCTCTTTATCTATTTCTCTTTCTTTCCTTTACAAACATTTTTCTTTCTTTTTCGTTCTCTCTTTTATTAACGATATTTTCACTTTCTTTCGTTTTTCTTTCTTCCTTTCTTTGTTTATAAACTTTCATTTTCTTTCTTTATTTCATTCTATCTTTCTTTCCTTCCTTCCTTCCTTCTAATATTTCTTTCTTTTTACTTTTGAAAATATTCTTTCTTCATTTGTCTGTTTTCTTTGTAAACTTTCTTTTGCAAACTTTCTATTTTTCTTTCTTTCTTTCTTTCTTTCTTTCTTTCTTTCTTTCTTTCTTTTTTTGTTTTTTCTTTTCGCTTTCCTTTACAAACTTTGTTTCTTTTTTTTTTCGTTCTCTCTTTTATTAACGATATTTTTCACTTTCTTTCTTTCGTTTTTCTTTCTTCCTTTCTTTGTTTATAAACTTTCATTTTCTTTCTTTCTTTCTTTCTTTCTTTCTTTCTTTCTTTCTTTCCTTCCTTCTAATATTTCTTTCTTTTTACTTTTGAAAATATTCTTTCTTCATTTGTCTGTTTTCTTTGTAAACTTTCTTTTGAAAACTTTCTATTTTTCTTTCTTTCTTTCTTTCTTTATTTTTTTTTTTCTCTTTCGCTTTTCTTTACAAACTTTCTTTTTTTTTTTTTCTCTCTTTTATTAACGATATTTTTCACTTACTTTTTTTCGTTTTTCTTTCTTTCTTTCTTTGTTCATAAACTTTCATTTTCTTCCTTTCTTTCTTACTTTTTACTTTTGCAAATATTCTTTCTTCATTCCTGTCTGTTTTCTTTGTAAACTTTCTTTTGCAAACTTTCTATTTTTCTTTCTTTCTTTCTTTCTTTCTTTCTTTCTTTCTTTCTTTCTTTCTTTTACCATTATTCTTTTGCTACCAAGCATCATTTCTCTTCTTAATTCCTTCAGCTCTTTCTTCTAATCTGTTTTCATCTTTCTCCAGTCTTCTTTCTTTAATTGATATTTCATTATTTTTCTTCTTCTCTTTCTTGATCCAACCTGTCATCACTCTTTACAATCTCTTTAATCCGCTCCTCATTTGATCTTCGAAGTTTATCAACTTTTATTCAATTCGTACAAAACGCTCGACCATCTTTGCAACGAGTTAAAAAGCATTTGTAAAACACCTGCGTCTAACAGATTTTACCATTTCAAAAACAAATCGTTGCCAAACTCCAGAAAACCCCGGAACACTAAGGAATTCGATCTGATGTCTTCTCCGTCATTTAATTAGTCCTATAGCTGTGTCTTTTCTCGTTTCTCTCTTTATAAATTGGTCCTTTAAGTGGCGAAAAAGACTGACCTTTTCTCGTTTCGCTTCTTATTAATTGTTCCTTTAATTGTCGAATCGAGCAGTTCTTTAATTGCTCCGTTAATTGTCAAACCTGATTGTCCTTTAATTGGTCCGTTGGACTTAATTGGTTCTTTAACTATCGAACGAGACTGTCCTTCTATAATTCCTCTCTTTACTAATTGTTTTTTTTCATAGGCGAACAGGACTGTCCTTTTCTCTTTCCACCCTGTGCCAATTGGTTCTTTTATTGTCGAACAGGGCTATACTTTTCTCATTCTTAACTTTAGTAATTGGTTCTTTTATTGTCGAACGAGACTGTCCTTTTCTCATTCCACTTTTTACCATTTGGTTCTTTCATAGTCGAACAGGACTCTCCTTTTCTCATTCCAATCTGTACCAATTTGTTCTTTTATTGTCGAACAGGACTGTCCTTTTCTTATTTCACTCTTTGCCAATTAGTTCTTTAATAGTCGCACAAGACTGTCCTTTTCTCCTTATTCACTTTACTAATTGGTTCTTTTATTGTCGAACGAGACTGTCCTTTTCTTATTCCACTCTTTGTCAGTTGGTTCTTTAATAGTCTAACAAGACTGTCCTTTTCTCCTTCTTCACTCTAATAATTGGTTATTTTATTGTCGAACGGGACTGTCCTTTCCTCATTCCTCTTTTTACAAATTGGTTCTTTCACAGTCGAACAGGACTGTCCTTTTCTCATTCAACTCTGCGCCAATTGGTTCTTTTATTGTTGAACAAGACTGTCCTTTTCTCGTTCTCCACGTTACAAATTTGTTCTTTTATCATCGAACGGGACTGTCCTTCTCTCATCCTTCACTTTACTAATTGGTTCTTTCCTTGTCGAACGGGACTGTCCTTTTCTCATTCTTCATTTTACGAATTGTTTTTTTTGTTTTTTTAAATGTCGAACGAGACTGTCCTTTTCTCATTCTTCTCTCTACTAATATGGCTAGAGTCTTGCTTTCAGAGATATATTGTATCACCAACTTATTGACTTTCGGGTCGCTTTTCTATTTCTTCGACAATTTCTTTTGAACACTACCAGACACAGGGATTGAACTCACAACTTCTAGAGCACTGGCGATTAATATCTTAATCCACTAAGGCTTAGTGGATCAAGGCGTTAATCGCCAGTTCTCTAAGTGACAAAGCCACGTGTCGAGCTGGGACTGTACGAGAGCTTAGAGTCAGGTGGTAGAACTGTATATGGTAGGCTTCGAAACTCCAGACACCTGAAGAAGGCTGAAGAGCATACCGGCCGAGATATTGAGAATACAACAACCACAGTGAGCATGGGTATAACAATCAATACTACTACTTCTTTATGGCGTGTCTCCAGGGACACAGAGAATTATGGCTCTCGACAACTTCCTATCATTTGTAAGGTTTTTTTTCTTTTTAATATTTTTCTCCTCTCCTCCCTGTTCTGCCATCCATTTACTAGAGAACTAGCGATTAACGCTTTGATCCACTAAGCCTTTGGTGCGCTTCGAAACTACAAGAAGGCTGCTGAATACGGCACTTGAAGAAGCCCGGAGAGCACACCGACCGAGAGGTTGAAAGTACGACAACCATAGTGAGCATGATGGGTATAAGAATCTATGGTAGATTGCTGTTTTTGTCTGTCTTGCTTTTAATATGCCGTGTGAGTGTCAGGTTTTCCAAGTCCTCTTTCCTCATTATGCGTCCTAGAAGGTTTATCGGTCCCTTTCCGATTCGATTTAAGCGTCCTGCTTGGTCCAATTTTGCTTAAAACTTCTTCGTTGCTCACATGCTTCGTCCTTGACAACCCCGTCAATGGGATAAAAAAAAAAAACAAAAAAAAAAAACTTGCAAATTAGTATGGACATCATCCTGAATTTGTCGCTGAGTGATCAGATACTACCATCTTTGGGGATTTTTTCTACTAACACTGACTGAATAAGAGAAGCAACGCGCGGAGACATTATCATCAAAGACAGAAAAGTAACAGTGTGTGCGTTGATGAACGCGAACATGGCAAATGGTAAAAAACATCTCCGGGAATGTTTTTGCAAAACTCTTTGGTCTAGGGCAAGGGGCGGCAACCTACGGCCCGCGGGCCGGATCCGGCCCGCGAAGGCATTTTGACCGGCCCGCGAGCCTGATTACCAATGACTCTATTTTTAACATGAGAGACGACCTTCAAATGAAATTTGTTATATGTCATTTTCCATAGAATGTTTACACATCTCAGTGCACTAAAAATATTAGAGTATCTGCCAGTTATCTTTCATGAGACTTATTTTACCAATGGATATATATTTGTTATGACCCTTGGCTACATTAAAAGATAACAGAAGCGAAAGGAGCGATAAAGTGAAAAGGCCAAGGAGGGACTGACATGCGAGGTAGCAGAAATCTAAAGACGGATAAACATACGCGCATTATACATACATGCCTCATGAATGTGTGGATGATACCGCATATGTACGTACGTGTATATGTTTGCAACTATTTGTACTCGTATGTATGTATGGGTATTTGTTTGCTTGTTTTTGTTGTGTGTGTGTGTGTGTGTGTGTGTGTGTGTGTGTGTGTGTGTGTGTGTGGTTCGTTTGTGGAACAATTTTCAATAACAGTTTCAAACCTAGACGTCATAATTTCATCCATTTTCACTTCGGTTGATTTTTTTCACTTTGAAGTATTTTGACGTTCCTTGAGGAAAAAGTAATTTTTCTTAGGTGTTTTTTTAATTTTAGATTTTCTTTTGTTTTTTCTGATTTCTCGATTTTTATTTTCATTATGGTTTTTAAATATTTAGGTTGACAAGGGGTCTGCATATGTAATTTTCCTTAATTTTTTCATTAATGGCCTTCGTCCTGGCCCGCGACCCGTCATTATAACACGATCCGGCCCCGCGGGGTCGAATGAGTTGCCGACCCCTGGTCTAGGGGTACGGTTCTCGCTTAAGGTGCGACAGTTCCCGGTTTCAAATCCCGGACGAACCCTAATAATATTTCTAAGGAAGTGAAGTACAGTGGAGTAGCTGATAGCGGCTCGGATTGAGGAATCGAAGAGCCGAGTTCGAATTCCACTCGAATCTATTACATTCATTTACCTGCTAATACCCTTGGGAAAGGTATGAATCCTTTTCTTATCCCCCCAGCTATGGCTAAATAGCAAGACAGGCCTGGTTCTATAGCCTTGGATGGTAACTAGTCTACCGGAGAAAGAAACAGCAACCTACTGCGGTATCGTAGCCAATGAGGATTTTGATCCTTGCTGGTGGTATCACGTCTACTCTTAGCTCAGACCGGCTCTGACAAGCCAAGACTAGCTTAGACTAGCTCTGACCAGCTTGGACAAGCCAAGACCAGCTATGACTAGCTTAGACCAGATATGACCAGCTTGGACAAGCTATGACCAGCTAAGACCAGTAGCCCGAGTGAAAACACTCGGATCCCCACGTTAAAAACTGATCTTGTGTCACAAGCTGACTCAGTGGTGGTGGTGGTGTGGGGGGGGTCAAGTAAATATACTGCGGGAAAAAATCTGCCTTGTCAGTCATGTATCGAAAGATACATGATCGCCTAAGCGTGTATCACGAATGACATATAACTGACACAAATAAAAATATCTCCATGTTTTTTTTGTATCGGCTTAGTTTTGCTAAGGTTTTGTTTAGTTGTATTTTTATGGAAATAGAAGAAAAAAGTGGCACTTAATAACTAAATCTTTTTTTGTTGTGCTTGGAGCTTTGGGACTGATAAAGAAAGGAACTCAACGACAAATCAACAAAATCCCATGTCTTTTTAAGTTTATTTTGTTAGTAGCTGTCTTTTGTTTATTTAAGTGGAAAGAGCAAAATATCACCTCTTTCGCTTATCCTAGGTCATTGGATTATAAAACAACTGCAGATTAAAAAGAAATATTTAAAGTAGTGTGCTTTCTTATTGACATGGTAGTCTTTACAGATTGTAATGTATCTTTGAAGATCTTCAAAAAGCTATCAAAATAAAAGTATCTTGATGCGTAAATCTAAAGAATGTGGCACATGGGGATATGAATAATTCTAGTTGTAGTTGTAGATCTCGGGTTGATTAAAAGAGTTTCCGATAGACTCATTGAAGGGTTTCCTGGTAGCCGATACATTAAAAGATACAAAAAATTACAGCTCGCAGATAAAGAGGTGCTTTATTTATGCAAAATGTATATTATGTTTTATTTACTTATTTATTTTTCGAAAAATGATCAGTAGAAAATGTCATGAAGCCATTTCTGACCTTAAGTCTCTGGTTGGGACCCGTAAGGAAATGTTTATACAAAAAAAAAAAAAAAAATCAAAGGAAATAATAATAATAATAATAATAATAATAATAATAATAATAATTGTTCTCTCGAGTACAGCCCACGCCATACAAAGGGCTTTATCGGTATAAAATATATGTTTTTTTTTTCTTTTCTTAATTGGTCGATGGAAAATGTCATGATACCATTTGTGACTTTAAGTCTCTGGGCGGGACCCGGAAAGAAATGTATACACACCAGAAATCAAAGGAAATACTACTACTACTACTACTACTACTACTACTACTACTACTAATAATAATAATAATTGTTCTCACGTGTACAGCCCACACAATACGAAGGGCTTTATCTATGTAAAATATGTGTTTTTTTAATTTTTTTATTTTCTTAATTGTTCGATGGAAAATGTCATGATGTCAAGGGCGAGACTCGGAAAGAAATGTGTAGACACCAGAAATCAAAGGATATAAAATAATAATAATAATAATAATAATAATGATCATCTTGTATCAGGTTGTACAGTGTTGGCACCCACTGAATATAAAACCCGACATGACAGAGTGGGCCAATATCTGCACTGGAAAATCTGCAACTTCTACGGGAAGGAAACTGAAAGAAACTGGTATGAACACCACCCAGACCCGGTTACGGCGATAGGACCTGTTACAATTCTATGGGATTACACAATACACACTGACAGAACAATCAAGGCCAACCGGCCAGATATTGTTATTAAAGACTACAAACAAAAACGGTGCCTCCTTATTGATATGGCAGTCCCTGCTGACTGCAATGTATCTTTGAAGATATTCAAAAAGTTGTCAAAGTACAAGGACCTTTAAATAGAAATCTCGAAAATGTGGCATATGGGAACATCAACAATCCCTGTTGTAGTTGGAGCCCTATGGCTGGTTGGAAAAGATTGCAGTAGACTAATTGAAGGGATTCCTGGAAGCCCATGCCTCAAGGAGATACAAAAAATTGTTCTGACAAGTACAGCCCACACTTTACGAAGGGCTTTATCTATGTAATTTTTTTTTTTTTTTTTTTGTCAGTGGAAAGTGTCATGACGCCATTTTTAACCTTAGGTCCCTGAGCGGGACCCGGAAAGAAATGTGTAAACGCCAGAAATCAAAGAAAATAAAAAAAATAATAATAATGCCATAGAAGACAACAACGACTGGCTTACTAACAGACGAAGGACTAACAACAAAGGACCCCACGATACAATTAGTCAAACAACAAGACAACAGAAAGAAAATAAAAATATTTATCCATGAAAGAAGCTTGCAAATACAAATGAGATTTACATTTGACAGATTCTGTAGAAAACCAAAACAGAATCCATGAAATCCTTTTTACAGCAAAATTATGAAAAAGAAAGCCAAAGGTGAAGCTCTTGAACAGATGAAACAACCCTAGCAAGACAAATCCCTGCATGACCGATATCTAGAACGTTTTTATCAAACCGATATTGATAAAGTTACCTCTCATCGATGGTTATCAGCATCCGGATTAAAGGCGGAAACGGAAAGCTTTATTCTTGCAGCATAAAACCCAAATCTTTTCACAAGAAATAGAAGACATGACAATTCCATGGGATTACACCATCTTTACAGCAGAAAGATTGAAGCAAATAGGCCGGACGTAATTGTCAAAAACCGAAAAAATAAAACCTTGCCTACTTATTGATATAGCTTGCCAAGCGGACTGTAACATAGCAACCAAGGAAAAACTATCGAAATATAAAGACCTGGAAATCGAAATAGAAAAAATGTGGAAACTGAAAACAAAAATAGTACCTATCATAGTAGGTGCGCTTGGAATGATAAAAAAAGGATCACAACAAGACACTGAAAAAAAAAATCTCTGGAAATACCTAACTTAAGAGAAATACAAACATTGTGTTTGTTGTGGATTCCGGGATGAAATTCGGTCTCCAATGAATGACAAACGCAGGAATGAAATATAACAAATAAATGTATTTACACAATAATACAATTGGTAATATAATTAGTAAATCCAGAAACGTGGTTAGTAGCAATAATAATATATATACACAGTCTGGTAAATCCAGTCTCGCAGTAGGACTTCCTTAGAGTCTACGCGCTTGTAACTGTGGCTTCTACAAGCGGTTACCTCACACTATTACTCTACCTCCAACTCAATCACAATCTCTGCTCTGCTTCTCTGACTGACTCTGGGTATTTAACGACAGCAGTCCAAGTACATTCTGGTAGATTCCACTTGATAAATACAGCTCACACACTAAGAAGAACTTATGGAATGTTAATGACGTTACAGGGTAAAAAGCCGACACACTTGATATTGTCATAAAAGACGAGAAATTCAAGAAGTATATTGACATAGTCGTATTAGTAGTAGTAGTAATAAACAAACGCTGGCATGACAAACTTTTGAATGGCTAATATCCAGAACGTTCTAATAAAGCCGATAATGATAAAGTTAAGACTCATCGATGGTTAAGAGCATCTGGACTAGAGTATTTTCATTAGAAATTTTCAGGTCAATATCATACATATCAGTGTGGATCCAAAATGCAGGTTCTGTGACAAATATCAAGAGATCCTAGATTATCTAATCTCAGGATATTTTTAAATATAAAAATCGCTACGATTGAATGGGGAAATGCTTACACTGGCCAATGAGCAAAGATTTTGGAAAAGATGTTAATAAACACTTGTATGAATATCACCCAGCACCGGTCACAGAAATAGAAGACATCACAATAGAATCTTTACAAACAGGAAGATTGAAGCAAATAGGCCGGACATAAATTTAAAAAACTGTAACGAAAAAACAAATGACTACTAATTAATATGGCCCAGCGGACTGTAAGCAAGGAATTTGAAAATCTATCGAAGTATAATGACCTGGAAATCGAAATAGAAAAAATATGAAAAATTGAAAACAAAAATAGTATCAGTCATAGGTGCGCTTGGAATTATAAAAAAGGAACACAACAACATATTGGAAAAAAAAACCTCTAGAAATCCTAGTTTAAGAGAAATACAAAAAATTATGTTGGTAAGTGCTGCCACACATTAGGAAAAACTTTGATCAAAATGTAGCCATAACAATATACTATTACCGGCCTTGAGTCTCCCTGAAGACTTGTTAGGTAGTGTGACCATATCAGAAATCGATAATAATAATAATAATAATAATAATAATAATGGTTGTGAAAACGGCAGAGAAATTCTGTCAATATTAAAAACATTGAAACTGCTTCTGAATTTTGATATTACTCTGTGCTGCCACCTGTTGCATTGTGAATATTAAAAAAAATATTAAAAATAAATATACGATTAAACAAAACAAAACAAAACAAAAAAAGATTTGAAAAAAGACAACATTCAAGGTTAATGTTTCTTTTATAGCCTTCCATAATTTTTCCCACTTCTTCTAATTTTGTTTCGTGTCGTGTGAATAATAATTGCATTCCCGTTAACATTTCATTAAAACGCTCCGGTCGGTCAAAATGCTGTTGCTATGGGCACGTTATTTTTATTTGTGCATTAGCTAATATTCAAGATGATGACTCAGTTGTTATAGTAGCAATAGTACTGGTATTAGCTAAATCCTTTTTAACATTTCAAACACTTTAATCGTGTCCTAGTAAATGTTCATGGAGGCTATGATATAGCGAGGTGTGTTTAGTAAAGGAATATTTTAAGAATGTCTTACGATTATGGAGTGACAAGGATATCTTCTTACGGGACTTGTTAAAACTATAGTGAAGCGATTCTGGGAGAATTGGAAGTCCTACCAGGATTTATGTTAGTGGTTACAATATTAGCATAAGATATGCAAATGACAATTACTCTCTTTTACTACGTCTACTTAGCTCCTTCTCCTTCTCCTCTTTCTACTCTTTTCTCCCTCAAGATTACTATCTTTCTTTTTCCCCCTCAGTATGTATCACTTCTTTCTTCTCTATCTCCATCCACTTAGCTCCTTCTCCTTCTCCTCTTTCTACTCTTTCCCCCTCAAGATTACTATCTTTCTTTTTCCCCCTTATTCTTTCTTTCTTCTCCATCTCCACCCACTTAGCTCCTTCTCCTTCTCCTCTTTCTACTCTTTTCTCCTCCAGATTACTATCTTTTCTTTTTCCCCTCAGTATGTATCACTTCTTTCTTCTCCATCTCCACCCACTTAGCTCCTTCTCCTTCTCCTCTTTCTACTATTTCCTCCCTCCAGATTACTATCTTTTTATCTTTTTTATTTCCCCCTCAGTATGTATCACTTCTTTCTTCTCCATCTCCACCCACTTAGCATTTCTTTATTTCCACCTTCTCCTTCTTTCTACTATTTCCTCCTCCAGATTACTATCTTTCTTTTTCCCCTCAGTATGTATCACTTCTTTCTTCTCCATCTCCACCCACTTAGCTCCTTCTCCTTCTTCTCTTTCTACTCTTTCCTCCCTCCAGTTACTATCTCCCCCCTTCAGTATTTATCATTTCTTTATTTCCACCCACTTAGCTCCTTCTCCTTCTCCTCTTTCTACTCTTTCCCCCCTCCTGATTACTATCTTTTTTCCCCCAGTAGTATGTATGACTTCTTTATTCTCTATCTCCACCCACTTATCTCCTTCTCCTTCTCCTCTTTCTACTTTTCCTCCCTCCAGTTACTATCTCCCCCCTGCAGTATTTATCATTTTCTTTCCATTTCCATCCACTTAGCTTCTTCTCCTTCTTCTCTTTCTACTCTTTCCTCCCTCAAGATTACTATCTTTCTTTTTCCCCCTCAGTATGTATCACTTCTTTCTTCTCCATCTCCATCCATTTAGCTCCTTCTCCTTCTCCTCTTTCTACTCTTTCCTCCCTCAAGATTACTATCTTTCTTTTTCACCCTCAGTATGTATCACTTCTTTCTTCCATCTCCATCCACTTAGCTCCTTCTCCTTCTTCTCTTTCTCTTTTCCTCCTCAAGATTACTATCTTTCTTTTTCCCCCTCAGTATGTATCACTTCTTTCTTCCATCTCCACCCACTTAGCTCCTTCTCCTTCTCCTCTTTCTACTCTTTCCTCCCTTCAGATTACTATCTTTCTTTTTCCCCCTCAGTATGTATCACTTCTTTCTTCTCTATCTCCATCCACTTAGCTCCTTCTCCTTCTCCTCTTTCTACTCTTTCCCCCTCAAGATTACTATCTTTCTTTTCCCCCCTCAGTATGTATCACTTCTTTCTTCTCTATCTCCATCCACTTAGCTCCTTCTCCTTCTCCTCTTTCTACTTTTCCTCCCTCTCCAGATTACTATCTTTCTCCCCCTCAGTATGTATCAATTTCTTTCCATCTCCACCCACTTAGCTCCTTCTCCTTCTTTCTTTCTACTTTTTCCCCCCTTTAGATTACTATCTTTCTTTTTCCCCCTCAGTATGTATCACTTCTTTCTTCTCCATCTCCACCCACTTAGCTCCTTCTCCTTCTCCTCTTTCTACTCTTTCCTCCCTTTAGATTACTATCTTTCTTTTCCCCCCTCAGTATGTATCACTTCTTTCTTCTCTATCTCCATCCACTTAGCTCCTTCTCCTTCTCCTCTTTCTACTCTTTCCTCCCTCCAGTTACTATCTCCCCCCCCTGCAGTATTTATAATTTCTTTATTTCCACCCACTTAGCTCCTTCTCCTCTTTCTACTCTTTCCCCCTCAAGATTACTATCTTTCTTTTTCCCCCTCAGTATGTATCACTTCTTTCTTCTCCATCTCCACCCACTTAGCTCCTTCTCCTTCTCCTCTTTCTACTCTTTTCTCCCTCCAGATTACTATCTTTCTTTTTCCCCCTCAGTATGTATCACTTCTTTCTTCTCCATCTCCATCCACTTAGCTCCTTCTCCTTCTCCTCTTTCTACTCTTTTCCCCTCCAGTTACTATCTTTCCCCCCCCCCTATTTATAATTTTTCTTTATTTCCACCCACTTAGCTCCTTCTCCTCTCCTTTTCTACTCTTTTCCCCTCAAGATTACTATCTTTCTTTTCCCCTCAGTATGTACCACTTCTTTCTTCTCCATCTCCACCCACTTAGCTCCTTCTCCTTCTCCTCTTTCTACTCTTTTCCCCCCTTTAGATTACTATCTTTCTTTTTTCCCTCAGTATGTATCACTTCTTTCTTCTCCATCTCCATCCACTTAGCTCCTTCTCCTTCTCCTCTTTCTACTCTTTTCTCCCTCCAGTTACTATCTTTCCCCCCCCATCAGTATTTATAATTTCTTTATTTCCACCCCACTTAGCTCCTTTCTCCTTTTTACTCTTTTCCCCCTCAAGATTACTATCTTTCTTTTTCCCCCCTCAGTATGTATCACTTCTTTCTTCACCATCTCCACCCACTTAGCTCCTTCTCCTTCTCCTCTTTCTACTTTTCCCTCCCTCCAGATTACTATCTTTCTTTTTCCCCCTCAGTATGTATCACTTCTTTCTTCTCTATCTCCATCCACTTAGCTCCTTCTCCTTCTCCTCTTTCTACTCATTCCTCCCTCCAGTTACTATCTCCCCCCCCCTCAGTATTTATCATTTCTTTTATTTCCACCCACATTAGCTCCCTTCTCCTTCTCCTCTTTCTACTCTTTTTCTCCCTCCTGATTACTATCTTTCTTTTTCCCCAGTATGTATGACTTCTTTCTTCTCTATCTCCACCCACTTAGCTCCTTCTCCTTCTCCTCTTTCTACTCTTTCCTCCCTCCAGTTACTATCTCCCCCACCTGCAGTATTTATCATTTCTTTATTTCCACCCACTTAGCTCCTTCTCCTTCTCCTCTTTCTACTCTTTCCTCCCTCCAGATTACTATCTTTCTTTTTCCCCCTCAGTATGTATCACTTCTTTCTTCTCCATCTCCACCCACTTAGCTCCTTCTCCTTCTCCTCTTTCTACTCTTTTCTCCCTCCAGATTACTATCTTTCTTTTTCCCCATCAGTATGTATCACTTCTTTCTTCTCTATCTCCACTCGCTTTCTTCTTCTTTCTTTCTTAAATTCTCTAGCTTTCTTGATTATTAAACCGATCTCTCTCATTCTCTCTCATTCTCTCTCTCTCTCTATCTCTCTCTCTCGCTCTTATGCTTTTTTTTTCATTTTTTGCCACCGCTTACATCATGAGCGAACAGCATCGACATGAGGGCTCCACTCCCAGGTGGTTCACAAAAATACGTACCATACAAACTTTACTGGTATAGAATTCAAAGAAACGTTATTTTATATCAATTTCGAATTTCGATTCAGGCTGCCTATTGCCGCCTACACTATTGGCATAAGAGTGAATTTATTTTCTTTGAACTCACCACCATTGCTAGACAAATATCAGGATGTCTCGTTACTGTCATGCCACGATAGGTGATAGAAAAATGACGCCAACCAGATTACCATAACCACTTCAATTTGACGAAACATTTGCAATAAAAGCTGTTAGCTTCATTCTCAGTATTGGCAAACGTAATAATAATAATAATAATAATAATAATAATAATGATGCCCAGACATTTTTATTAGAGACTGCAAAAAAAAAAAAAAAAAAAAATGACTCCTTATTGATATGGCAGTCCTTGCAAATTGCAATGTATCTTTGAAGATCTTGAAAAAAAAACAAAAAAAACTATGAAAATACAAGATCCTTGAAATGGAAATCTCAAAAATGTGGCACATGGGAACATCAACGATTCCAGTCAATTCTTCGCATTCGGTTCCATGCTTTCCAGCCAACTTTAATCTTTCCAAATTTAAATACAATATTATTAGGTTGGCGCAAAAATAATGTCGTTTTTTGACGTTAAGTTGAAAAACGACATTATTATTGCACCAACCTCATAATAGATATCTATTGTCCTCCTGATTACTCTTTTCTTTTTTCCAGCTCATTATTAACGTTTCTGTTCCTAATTCTTCCACGCCTTGTAACTCCTTGTGTCTTAGTTGCTTGGTAGAACAACGTCTGCGAGGTATATTAAGACCCCCAAAAAACATTGCTTAGAGCTACAAATGGGAAGTTGTGGAGAGCAATGGTCACCCACGTCTTGGAGAGACACGGCACATAGAAGAAGAAAAAGCTTTAAGGCCCACTTGATTTAGGCGCGGAATGAAGTGGCAGAATTTTGTCTTTGTCCATTTTTTTTTACAGGGTAATTTGGAAAGGGTGAAGAAAACGTGATGATTAAAGTCAGAATATTTCAATGTTTGAGTAAAAGGGTGTTCCAGTAAATTATACGCACACACACACACACACACACACACACACACACACACACACATATATATATATATATATATATATATATATATATATACTAGCAGCATGGCCCGTCGTTGCCCGTGCTTGATTCAAAATTGTACGACACATACAGCAATCACTATCACTTGACTTAAAATATTTTTTGCCTTCCTTGCCTTTTTTAAAGGAGTGCCCTTTTCCGTGCTGATGTTGCTACATGCCTTACTTCTTGCCTATCTCACACTGCGAATTTTTTCTAAGCTCTATACTAAACATTAAATCTGTTACGAAAAAAGAACTAAACAAAATGAACACAAAACGATCAACTTTAAAAAAGCACCCGTAACTGGAAAAACCGAAAAAAAAATACTTTTTCACACTTTTTTTTCTGCGGAATCAGAATCAACGTTGAGTTTAAGCAAGCGAATGAGCCAATTGGAGTAAAGTGCCATGCAGATTTTCCCACTTGTGACCAATGCAGCTATCGATTTTTTTTGCATGCTAGCATGGTAGTTAACATTCGTGTCGGTCAGCTGTTGACTCTCACGCTGGCCAATAGAATCTTCCTGCCTATTCGTGGCAGCCAGCTATAGGCTCTCACTCTGGCCAGTAGAAAATGGCCGCAAACTACATGAAAACTGCCGTAGAGGCATGAAAAGTCGATTATTTCCACTATCGATGGGAGTTGGGAAATGCAAAGTCGGTGTTGGCCTTCCCACTAACTTGGAGCATGTGCATGTAAATTTTGGTGCAAATCCGTCGAAAATTGCGGCCGTGCATTTGTTACACACACACACACACAGACACACATAGACATTCTGCCTTTTATAGATAGAGATATATATAAAGGAAGTTCCAATAAGCTGGACCACTTTTAAATGTGAATTAAGTTTAAGCGTCTAATGATATTTTTCTTTTTCTTTCAGATTTAACTTTGGCAATTTCAACCAAGGAAAGATTAACAATCAAACAACGTGTTAAAGTTATCGAAGCCTATTACGAAAATGGACGTTTAAACAAATGCATTTTGCGTTCGAGAGTGCAATTGGAAACGATGTAACGTTATTGTGAAAAGGTTCAATTCCTGCGCGCGATGACGAATAGAGGTGTCTGGACTGTCGGCCACATTCTTGTGCACTGCAGCAATGTTTTCAGCTGAACGGCATAAACGAGCACGTAATGGTGTTTTTCACATCTGCCACCGACCCAGTTACGAACAATTTTTCCAATTGCATCCTTGAAATTTTAACAAAGAAAGAAGAAGAAAAAAATCATTAGACGCTTAAATTTAATTCACATTTAAAATCGGCCCAATTTATTGGAACATCCTTTATAAGTTCCAGCACCAATTTTTAATGTTTTGCATTGACGATATGGTAATATTGAGGGTCAGAAGTCAGGAATGAATGCAAACGTCGCCGAAGGATGAGTACATTTACATATAATTATTTTATGATTGCAAATATTTTTTCTATAGTAATGTATTGTAAAGTATTCTACATTATAAAATAATTGAAAGAAAATGATTGTCATTCGTGAGGAATTAATGCAAGCATTATTGAGAAATTAATATTCGATATATAATGTAAATGCATTTCTTATAACTTTTTTATTATACTATAAAATCACAGACAAAGAATTTTCAGTGACCAGGAATTAAGGCAAGTGTTATTTGCTGAATATGCAAATGCATTGCTCATGATTTTACGAGACGATAGCTTTGCAAGTAATTTTATGGTAAACGATTTTACTGTAAGAATGTATTGTAAATGATTTTCCTATGAGAATACATTGTAAATTATTTTAATATGGATATGCATTGCAAATGGTTGTAATTGGAGGATGCATACGAATGCATATGGTTTTATTATAAGAATGAATTGTAAATGATTTCCTATAAGAATGTATTGTAAAAGATTGCAATGACAAAGGTACACAGGTGTAGACTTTACGAAAGCTTTATTCAACTGAGAAGGTTCGCGTATAGTGTCATTTTATAGTCCCAGTAAACATAAATAGCTCTCTCAAAGAGGAGATTAAAGAAACAAGGGGAGACTACTCTTGATTATTCACAACAATGATTTTACTATAAAAATGCATTGTAAATGATTTTACTAAGGGAATGTCTTGCAAATGTTTTTATTATAAGAATACGTTGTAAATTATTTCTTATAAGAATGCATTTTTAATTATTTCTTATTAGAATGCATTGTAAATGATTTTACTAAGGAAATGTCTTGCACATATTTTTATAATGAGAATGCATAGTGATTTTTTTTTTATGGAAATGCATTACAAATGATTTTAGTATAAGAATGCATTGTGAATGTTTTTATGATGAAGCTACATTGTAAATGATTTTACAATAGAACATCAAGAATAAAATTATTATCAGTGGTCAATACGTAATCCAAGAGGGCTCTTATATGTATAATATAAATGTTTTGCTAATATATTTACAATAAAAAGCATTGCAAACACGTTTACTCTGAGAATGCATTGTAAATGATTTTACAATAAAAATGAACTGACAATCATAAAAAATGAGTGACTGGATCAGAAATTCATGCCTTGTGAATTGTTTTGCTGTGGGAATGAAATGTAAGAGGTTTTACCGTAAGTATGCATTGCAAATAATTTTACTGTAAGAACTTTTTAATCACTTCATCCCAAGTAAAGCAGTAATGTTACTGTTAAGGGGTTCTTCCCTTTTTACACAAATGGACTCACCCAGTATATATATATAATACAGCTACGTGAAGACCCAAGAGACGAGAGCAGCCGAACGAACGTCGCCAGCAAGAGTCACAGTGAGCGAGCACGTAGACTCAGTAAGAAGTCATACAGCGATACTTCAATACCAAAGACTGTATAGATATTTTGCTACTAACCCGCATTCCTGGAACTACTAACCTGCATTACCAGTTTGCATTATTACGTTAATACATTTATTTTCCTATATTCATTCTTGGCGTTTGTTATTTATTGGTACCGGATTTCATCCCGGAATCCACAACAGTTACTAAAACGCAAGTGGTTACTGGGAGTGAAAGCGAATGAAAAAGACTTTAGAAGGAACCAGAAATCATATCCTAAACAGGAAACAAGGGATAAACCTCTACTCCTGTTCAAAAGACCGGGAAGGAGAATGAAGCTGGTGAGATGCGAACCTATCTAGTCCTACTGAAGAAAAAAAAAAACTAAAATAAATAGTAAATAAAATTATAGTCTGAAGACGTTGCTTATAAAAAAACAGAGTTAAAAGATGGAAGGAAAAATAAAATAAGATAAAATTAAGAACAATGAGAAGGTGGTGTCCCAATTGTGGGATTGACATCAGATATATGCATTTTCGTTTGGAGCATAGCAATCTATTATGTTTTAACTTAGTATAACTGCTACCAACTAAAAATAGAGCAGAAAATTTACTCTTATTACAAAATAACTTTTACTTGATATACTCCAAGATCATTTCGTCGTCTATTATATTTAACGACTTCAAATTTGCATATAGTTTAAATCAGTGTTAAGGAATATTATAGTGCTTATTGTACTTTTATTTTATTTTATTTTATTTTTAATTTCATTTTTGTATGTACGGGAAATATATATATATACGCCATGTTTATGGACAATTATTATCTTAATTTTGCAAATACATCTATTTAAAGTTAACATGCAATAATGTTAAGAAACAGGCTAAACGATAAAATGTGATAATAGAGTTGAGTTTAAATATCCCCTCCAAAAGAAAAGAAAAAAGTACAAATAAAATAAAAACGGCAAATAATTAAACCATACAATACTTAAGGAAAAGGGTAAGATTTAGGAAGATTAAGATTACCTCCTCAGTTATCCATTGAAACTGCAATCCACTGAAATAAGAAAAGAAACCAGTCCCCACCGCGGGCCATTTAAAAGATATTTCGCGCACCGGATTGGTTGTTACAAACATCCAATCGGATGTGCGGAATATGTGGTCTTTCTTCCTCTTATTCTTTAAAAAGGCCAGAGTAGCTGTTAGCGTTTAATTGGGAGGGGGAATCAGGTGTTGCTCTCCCCTGATTTGGTGATGGGGAGTATGATGTTGAAAGACCCGAAACTCCCTGAAGAACCAAATCAAAACTGACGACCCCATTGGGCACTTACTTAAAAGCGTATTTTCGAAATTTTCCGGCACATATCTTCAGGTAGGTAGGCTAATGAAACTTTTTAACATATTCACCAGTCTGAGAATCCTATATTCTTGAAGAATTTTAAGAGAACGATTTTATAAATTTCAATCGAAAACAGTACTGACAGCTCGGTCATTGAATGCCAAATGTTTTCCTTGGAGGGACACGGTTGTTATTAACGATACTATTTATATGTACATGTTAACTCCCCCAGTTAATTAAAGTCAGAGGCTATGAGAGATATTTCTGCTATAGCACCTTTCCTTTTATTACTATTAGTATTAAAAAATAATCACCTTTTGACGTAATACGCAGATGGCGATAATTAAAAGAGTGACAAAGGCAAGCGTGGTTATAATAATTTCCGATGATAATAATCATTTAATGCCTCATTATCCCTTTGACTAATTTCATCGCCACGAGCAACGTTTTATTACGGAGCTAATCGTTTATCGATTAATTCTTCTTGTGTCTCTGCTGTTTCGACAAAGTCGTAATGATTAGCCTCTATGACATTATAAATGTTGTCATTAATAACGACAACACGTATTTAAAACATTTTAAGACTTCGCACTGCTATTTAAAGTTTTTAGAAAAAAGCATTTTTCATCTTTCTTTATGTTTGCCACTAGTTTTCAAGAAAATCATTAAAAAATAATAATTAAATTTAAAAATAATCGCAAAAGAATATTATCGTCCAGATAGTATCCCATGATGCTTTAGTTATATTTCTATATGGTTCTGTTCTTCAGCAACAAAAGAATATGAGGCAGCTACCTTGCAGTAATGGTGTCACGATAGAGGAATGTATAGCGCCTCCGTATTCAGAAATAGGAGAGCCGAGTTCGAAATCCAGTTGAGTTCATTACATTCACTTATGTGCTAAAACACTTCAAAAAGTGAATCCTTCTCTCCGCCATTCAGCTATGGGTAAATAGCAGGTCATATTGGGGTCTATTCTCTAGTCTAGTAAAATGAAAACACTGAATTCAAATCAGCGTGAAAAGAGTTGGGGTACCTCAGGTTGTCTTGTCAAGTTACCGTGTGGCGCCGCTTAGACCTTGAGCGATTACGGGATCCGTGATCATGACTTTATAGTAGGCGAAGGCGAACGGATAATGCGATTAAATGAAATTAATAATAATAATGATAACAATTTTATCAGATTTTAAAATACATACAGACAAGTCCAAAGGCAGAGAGTTCGACCAACACAGACAGAAAAGATTCCAGCTAGACAATATCTACTAGCCACCCCCCACACGAGGGTAGGTGCTATACAAGGCCGAGTTTAACGTGGGAGTTCCGAGACCGTAGGCTCGGCTCAAAATTCCCCGTAGAACCCGCATAAACGGGATCGGGTCAGTCTTCCTGCCCTGACGAGACTGCCCTTCCGCACACCCTAGTCGGGGTTCCTCATTGTCCAAATGCAGGGAGTTCGACAACAGCTAAGATCCGAGTAACAGATCCCAGGTTGACTCTGTAGTCCGTTGAATTACAGATACTTATAGGTAGTTACTACCTATAGTGTAGTCACTCATGAGGGTGACAGGTTATTCCATTACATCAGTTTTTGTTTGGTTGGTTTGCTTTGTTTTATGGCATATCAACCTCAATAGGTTATTTATACCGACATTTTTTTTTCAAAAATGTATTGATGATAATATCTTTTTTTGTCCCCCAAAAATGTATGACTGGAAATATATTTTTTTTTTACAAAGTATTTCTGGTATTAAAACCTATTTTTACACTTTCATTGTGTTTTAACCCCAGTCTGGGGCTTAACTATTTGCCCATAGTTGGGACCCTAACAGGTGCTACCACCCAGGGTCAGGGTGGACCTGGGAACACCAGCAATTAAGAGGTGGTTCCACACCCCTCAAAACCTCCCAATCAGAGGCCTTGCTGTTGGAAGTAGTTTATCGTTTACTGGCACTTTACCAATATTAATCGGAGCTCTGGGTCTCGTGAGAAAATGAAAGGAGAATTTTACTAACGGTGTCCCAGTTAACATCAATATACAAGTTACCCAGTAGATTGCTCTAGTAGGTAGATCCCATATACCAAGAAAAAGAGCTATCAATTAAATGACAATTCTCTTATAGAGCCTAAGGACCATAGTTTGGACCCGGCTCTACAGGATACAAAGAAGAAAGCATAATACACAAAAAAAATAATAATAATAATAGAAATAATAATAATAATAATAATAATAATAATATGCCATTGATATGGCAGTCCCTGCTGACTGCAATGTATCTTTGAAGATATTCAAAAAGCTGTAATAATACAAGAACCTTGAAATAGAAATCTCGAAAAAGTGGCATATGGGAATATCAACAATCCCTGTTGTAGTTGGAGCCCTAGGACTGTTTGGAAAAGATTGCAGTAGACTAATTGAAGGGATTCCTGAAAGTCCATGCCTCAAGGAGATACAAAAAATTGTTCTGACAAGTACAGCCCACACTTTACGAAGGGCTTTATCTATGTAATTTTTTTTTTTCAGTGGAAAGTGTCATGACGCCATTTCTAACGTTAGGTCCCTGGGCGGGACCCGGAAAGAAATGTGTAAACGCCAGAAATCAAAGAAAATAAAAATAACAATAATAATAATGATGATAATAAGGATAATATCAGTGGTTATTAGGTGTAGGATTAAAAGCTTTCGAATGGTAGCAAAATAAAAGAAAATACGTGTACATATATATATATATATATATATATATATATATATATATATATATATATATATATATATATATATATTGAAAGTTAATTGAAAGTTAAGAGTAAGTGACAATTATGGAGATGGCAAGTAGACAGAAATCTTTTATGACTGACAATTATGCCAATAAAAACGCGATAAAGATGTATCTCAAATAAATATCGGAATATGTTGCGTAACTCTTGGTAGTATCGTAAATAAGTGTTTATTGTAAGTTTTAGCCTTTGTTGTTCTTTATACGACCAGTTATCTATCTATCTCAATCTGTTCATATCTATCTATCTCTATACACACATACACACACACACACACACACATATATATATATATATATATATATATATATATATATATATATATATATATATATATGCCGTTATTAATTCTGGCTTATTTGCTTATCTCTTCAGTTGTCTAGTCAGCTTATAAATCTAGAATCTTTACCGCCTCGAAATCATTTCCAGTTTGAAGTAAACACATAAGTCTGCAGATTAAAGAGATCAGCAATCGCTACCGGCGCGTTACGCTCCCACGTCGATCATAAAAGCTTCTTCGTTTATTCTAGATATTTTATGTACGTTTGATTCCGCGATAAATACGCCGATGGTTTTAGCGTTAGAAAACAAAGCTTCTGGGCGTATTTTTTGTTGTATAGGCTCTTATTAAAGTCAACTCAGTCAAATTACGGCCTCTTTGCGTCAGTATCTTCATCCTTGCCTTGACAAATACCAAGCCCTAGATATAGTTTTATAATGCAGAAAACCCGTTTTTATGACCGCATATGTTGCTCTAGTTTATTTTTATTTTTTATGGACAATTTTACTAAAAGTGTCCCAGATAGCATCAACATACAAGTTGCCCAGAAGATCGGCCTCTAGGAAAATCCCACATACTAAGAAAAGTGTTATCAATTAAATGACAACTCTCCTATAGAGCGTAAGGTGAAATTTTAATGACAATGTTTACCACCGTTTGCTAATGAGTATTGTTTAATAACTACTGGAATTTTTGCCTGATTTTCTAAGATTAAGAATTATAATTTATTAATTACCGTATTTGACAGCATATAAGCCGCACTTTTGTTTTTTTGTTTTTTTACGAAAAATATCTTTTAAAATTCCCCTGCGTCTTATATGCGAATTTTTATTCGATCTTCCCACGCCGAGGCAACCAGCAAGAGAAGTAAAAACTAAACAATAGGAGTAATAATTAGCGAGAAAGTTAGACTGAGAATTATTCGGTTGGTGCAAAAATAATGACGTAATAATGTCGTTTTTTGACGTATTTTTAACGTCAAAAAACGACATTATTACGTCATTTTTTTGCCCCAACCTAATACTACCGAGATGAGAGGACTTGCTGGTGGATTTAGTCATACCCAGAACCAACTGTAATAATCATTTACTAAAATAAAAACTACTTACAAGACCTTCATAGGGTACCGTATACTTGTAAGCTTCTTTTTTTTTTTTTTTTTTTTTTGTATTGAAGTTTGGCTTGGGTATGACGATAAACTACACCTGTCAGCGAGGCCTCTGATTGAGATTGAGGTTTTGAGGAGCTAGGAGCTGCCTCTTAATTTTTCTTGTTCCCAGATTCACCCTGACCCGGGAGTGTGGCGTGGGGACCAGTTAAGGTCCTAGCTATGGACAAAAACAATTTGAAAGTATAAAAGTAATTTTTAAATAGTAAAAATACCAGCGATACATTTTGATGTCAAAAAAATAAAAATAAAAAAATAAAGCAACAATACCTATTTAAAGCAAAATGACCAACAATACATTTTATCTGTAGCTAAAGCATACAATGGCGTTCAAAATAGATTTAGTTGAAACCATAGAATTGTTCAAAATATTTACATTTCGGCATTAAATGACCCATAGAGGTGTCGATATCCCGATAAAGAAAATGAACTAACCAAACAACCAATATAAAAAAAACAAACTCTTTCATTACATTAATCCATATAATATCTTACAATTTATTAAAGGTATCAAACAGTATGAATTCAACAAAACATATTACCGCCTCTGGTAAATATGTCCAGACAATGTTGTCTATACACAAAAGCTGAATATCATCTACCATTTATTCAACTGTGAAAGCAGAATAATACATAATATTTTTATCACTTCAAGCTCCAAAGAAAATTAAATTTCGGCAATAAATGACCCATAAAGAGTTATTATGCCGTTAAACAATAAACCAAAAAACAAACCAAGAACGCATCAGCTTTGCATTTAGAGATTCTTGATAAATCCAAAGAAGAATCTGCAATTTTATTGATCCTGACCTGGCATCTTGACTTCAATTCCTTTCCTATCACCGTAAAGTAGCTTGCTTGTGTCTTTTCTATAAATACTTTCATGGTCACTGTTCCATGTAAAACAAACAACACTGCCTCTAGTAATCATGCCCATACAAACATGTATATGAACAAAAGCTGAGTATCATCTACCATGTATTCAGTTGTGAAAACAGAATAACATATTATTATATTTTTATCACTTCAAGCACTAAAGAAAAGTAAATTTTGACATTAAATGACCCATAAGGAGTTGATGTGCCGTTAAACAATTAACAAAAAACAAAACAAAAAAAAAAGCATTAGTTATGCATTTAGAGATTCTTGAGAAATCCAAGGAGAATCTGCATTTTTTTGGTCTTGACCTGCCATCTCGATTTCAGTCCCTTTCCTACCATCGTAGAGTAGCTTGCCCGCGTCTTTTATATAAATACTTCCATGGTCATTGCTACATGTAAAACAGACATCAATGCCTCTTGTAATCATGCCCATACAAAAATGTATAAGAACAAAATCTGAGTATCATCTACCATGTATTCAGTTGTGAAAGCAGAATAACATATCAGATATTTATTACTTCAAAGCTCTCTAGAAATTTAAATTTCGGCATTAAATGTGTTAGTATGCCATTAAACAAACAACAACTATTGTAGTTTTCTATATCTTACATATGTTTCCAGCGTTTTGTTTTACCTCACCAAACAGTGGGCTTTGGAGACATCTTTCAATAAAAATTAAGAACAACAGGAGAAAGAATGGTGGCGAAAACAATTCCATGTTCAGAAATTTTATCAAGCAACAATAGTCGGCCACTAAATCCTGAGAATACTGACGAGACACTTTCGCATCGAGCCAAAGACATTCAATTTTCCTTTTTTCTGATTTTTCTTTCGAAACGGGATTTCTAACTAGACCATCAGATTAGGACAAAATGTGTTACTATGGGCAAACATACTGACGACTAGGGGAGAAAAAATACAATAAAATCAAATTTAAAGATTAAAAAAAAAAGAAAAATAAAGAATTAAAGAAAATCGAAAAAAGATTAAAATGAGTTTTTGGTACAGCGAAATTATACTCACACCGGGCAGCAAATGTTTGTCCGCTTTCTTCCACATGATAACAAGTGAATGTACAGCTTACCTTAAGTCCAAGCATCGACCTGGGGGGGGATCAACGGCCAATCCACCGCCCTCACCAAATAGTGGGCTTGGGGGCGGGGGGCATGCTTTCAATAAAAATTTAGAACAACAGGAGAAAGAACGGCGAAAACAATTCCAAGTTCAGAAAATCTGTATGCATAAGATTTTACGACATAATACTTTTTCCTTAATGTGGAATCGTCCACGTATTATCGTAGAAGAGTTGTTCGCAGACCGTTACACTTGGAGCCGGATTTCATTCTCAGCCGGATGCCCAAAAGCTGTGGACATTCGTCAAATTAAGAAAAGGTCAGCGTGATCAAGGTGGGGACTTCTTAAGCAACCCCCCCAGCGTCTGAAAATGCAACGTTGCAATACCTGCCTGTTGCTACTCTGCCGCTCATTCCATGACAAATTGTTCAGAGTAATTGTCTGAATTGGCGGAACTAAGACATATCGCCGTATTGAAATTTACTCCGCGCTGTTGTTGCTGAGCAATAATGATTGATTACTTGATGGAATGGTAACCTGCAAGGGAAAAGTGAATGCAACCCAAGAACTAATAACAATCTGCACAGATGTCTGGCAATGGTGCAATTCCAAAATTATGGTCATTATATAGAAATATATGGCCAGAGTCTTCAGTCACAAGAAACGAATAATACAGCTAATGTTTTCAAGAATAGAGGCTCGGATTGAGGAATCGGAGAGATATGGTTAAATAGCACGACAAACCAGGTTCTATAGCCTTGGATGGCAACTGGTCTAACACAGAAAGAAATGTCAACCTACTGCAGGACAAAATCAGCTTCGTCAGTCATGTATCGAATGATACATGATCACCTAAGCGTGTATCACGCATGGCACATAAATGACTAGGATCTCGGATTGAGGAATCGGAGAGCCAAGTTCGAATTCTAGTCAAATCCATTACATTCACTTATATACCCTTAGGGAAGGTATGAAACCTCTTCCCCCTCTCCAGCTTTTGGTAAATAGCAGGACAGGTTCTCTAGCCTTGGATGGCAACTGGTCTACCGCAGAAAGAAATGACAACCTACTGTGGCGAAAAAATCTGCCTCGTCAGTCATGTATCGAAAGCTACATGATCGACTAAGCGTGTATCATGCATGGCACTTAAATGACTGACACAGACTTCTAGGTGGAACTGTGACACTATAAGGTTACTGAGTGTGAAAGGATAAGTAAAACATATCTAACTTCTGGAATATGAACGTGGTTCGACTTCCGAATAGATGCTTTCTCGAATACCACCATCTTCAAGTCAAGAGTCGGTCGCTATCTATCTCTCTCATCCCCGTGATCCTCACTACCTCCCCTTTGATTTATATCACGCATCTAATTCCTCATTACACTTTTAACATTAACCCTCTAACTTGAGAGACTCTCGAACCTTATGTGAATTTTAATATAAATAAAAACTACCACGGATCAACTGTGTCAGTGAAACTGGACAGACAAAAATGTTAGTAAGTCGTCAATTAGCTGGCATGGACACACAAGTCATCATGACTGAGGGTTTGAGTATACTGGCTACTGATTGCTCCAGATAGTGCGCATCTAGAAAAAAACTGAAACTAAGGTCCGCCCAGCATAGTTGACGCATGTCGGCTCTGTGGGTGTAGAAGAAACATAAATATGCCTGAGCGTACGCCTGCAACAGGGATTAGCTAGCGACTTTTAAAAGCTGCAGATTTGAGATGAAAAATTAGATCTTTTCGAGAACAGAGTTTATATGGCTGAGATATTTGTGATTTTGTACACCAGTGACAGTGACTGGAGTTCTGGTATATGTCAGATTTCCGAATGTTGGCGCAACACAATCTTACCCATATTTGATCGTATGATTAATTTATTTAGGCTTTGTAAATCTCTTTCTAACACACACACACACACACACACACACACACACACACACACACACACACACGCAAACACACGCGCGCGCCTACACACGCACACAAGCGTGCACGCATATATGATCTGGCATCTCGGCTTCAGTCATTTTCTCACCGACATGACGTAATTTCCTTGTGCCGTTTTTTAAAAATAAATACCTTCGTGGTAATTGTTCCAAATAGCTCTTCGTTAAGATACGGAGACTTTCTGAATTTAAGCGCAGTACTAGATTAGCGGTAAGGTCTCATCATTTTAAAGTGTAAATCACTAGATATGTTATCTTCGATAGCGCCTTTCGCTTGTGGAATTCACTTCCGGCTTCTGGCTTCCAAGTCAGCTTTGACCTTCACAAATTTACATGCAATTCAATCGATACCATCTGTCTTCTTTTTTTAATTGTTCTCTACCCTTAATGGTGTTTTTTTCTTATATTTTTCTAACACTGAATAACCATTTACGTCTTAGTGGCTTTATTGCCGGGAAATGATTAAAAAATATACTCACTAAATAATGTCTACATACGGGATTATCTCACTTGAAAATATTTCTCATTTTCTGGAATCTTAAATTTCGCCAACATGGCTCTCAAACTGCGTGTGATTGATATCCGTGCTGTGGAAGGCGGTGTAGTAAAATGATGACTTTTGAGGTAGCGAGAGGAAGATGCGTGTCTGAAAGTTAAAGGGCGCAAAGAACGTCGTGAAGAATTAGATGAAACAGAATCCTTGCGAAAAACTGATTGAGGAATGTAGCCACCCAATTAAAAGCTTCAGTTGGAGGGGAGTTAGTGCAAAATTGGTGGAGAAACCCGACGAGTGGATGATATATGAAGTCGCTCAAGATCAGAAATATCGCCGTATCGAAATTTGCTCCGCGCTGTTGTTGCTGAACAATAATGATTGATTACTTGATGGAATGGTAACCTGCAGGGAAAAGTGGATCCAACCCAACAAGCAATAAGAATCTATACAGAAGTCTGGCAATGATGCAATTCCAAAACTTCTAAGGCAAGATTATGGTCAGTATATGGACGTATATAGCCAGTCTTCAGTCACAAGAAACGAATACTACCGCTAATGTTTTCGCGAATCTACACAGTTAGGTGGAATTGTGTCAATATAGGGTTACTGAGTGTGAAAGGATAAGAAAAAAACATTATTAAGGAGCGAAAACAATAGAAGAGTATCGGTCTATATCTCTGAGATGAGGTATTATGATTACTTGCATTATTTACATGACTCGGACTGTTATCCTCATCTTCATTTCTATATTCACAACGTTTTGGCCTCTGTAGGCTTCGGCCTTCTTCAGGTGATTGGAATTTCGAACTGAACTCTTTATTTCCTCCGCTGCTGGTGGTTAGATTATAAAGAAGACTCGGAAAATGCATTCAAAGATTTCTCGGCGTACACACATTTAGAGTTTTATTGTAAAGCCGTCCTGGTGATGACGATAAACTACATCCGGCAGCAAGGCCTCTGGTCGAGGGATTGGAAATTTAGAGGAGCATCGAACCACCTTTAAACTGCTGTTGTTACCAGGTCTACCCTGACCTGGGT
>CAHIKZ030000700.1:2477500-2542500 GCA_903632075.3 Acanthosepion pharaonis | reverse complement strand
ATTTACGATTAAGCAGTTCACAGAAAAAAAAAATGTCGATATAGTACCTGCCTGACCGATTTTTGTTGGTTTGTTATACAGAATGTTTTTTTTTTCTCTAAAAATCCTTACCCACGCCACAGTCACACACACACGCTGTTTAGCTGCCTGTGTGAGTCAGTAGACGCTTTTGTTTTTACTGAAAACACATTATAGTATTAAATTGAAATTGTAATTTTATCAAGAACTATAAACAGATAAATAAAAATGGAAATAAAATCAATTTTATTGAAAGGCGAATAAAAATAGAATAAAAACTCATATCTGAATTTGAATCTTAGTGAAAGGTCTTACGTATGAGTGTATGCCAAGACACAAATTCCAAGATGCTTAGATGTATGGATGAGAAATTCCTATAACTCAGACAAAAGATTTTTAAAAAATGCCCAAATATATAAACACAGGCATTATGACGGTGGTTGGCACAAAGAAAACTACAAAAATTCCTACAGAAGGTAGTGAAGGAAAGCAAGAAGAAAGGACTAAACAAAAATTGCAGTGAGATACAGGGGTTGGACAAAATAATTAAAACAGTTGCAAATTCCACTCCTATATTTCAAAGACCTATTATATTAAGAACTTTAACTAAAACTCCATAATTGCAGGTTATATCTATTGTAAATACGTTTATTTTACTAATTTTCTTTGTCTTATTTATTTTTAGAATTTAGTAAAATTTCAGCTAAATGCGTGACCTCTCCGAGTTCGAAAAACAGCAAATTGTTGGAGCTCGCATTAGCAGGAGCCTCGATCACTAAGGTTGCTGAACTGTTTGTTTTTTCAAGAGCAACCATATCAAGAACAATGATGCAATTCGAGAAACAGGGCAAGACCTCTAGCAACCGTAGCAATTCGGGCCGGACTTGCAAACTGACAGGGACTGACGTGCATTGAAACGCAATGTGGCAAAAAATCATCGGACAAATGCGGCCAAACGGAATGCTGAGTTGAATAACCATCTGAATATTTCAGTTTCTACTAAAACTGTTCACCGTGAGCTCCATAAGTCTGCATATCATGGAAGAGCCGCTGTGAAGAAATCTCTTCTCTCCACTCGCAACATTCAAAAGAGTTTGAAGTGGTGCAGAGATCCCAATGCCTGGTCTGCAGACCAATGGAAGCAAGTCATATTCTCAGATCAGTCCAGTTTTTCTCTTTTCCCAACTTCAGGGTGAGTTTATGTGTGGAGGCAGCCCAAAGAAGCTTACAACCCTGACTGCCTTCTTCCAACAGTGAAGCATGGAGGTGGATCAGTGATAGTTTGGGCCGCCATATCATGGAAATGTCTCAGTCCAATAGTTGCCCTGCATGGTAGAATCAACAGCAAAGATTACCTGAACATTTTGGGAGATCATATTCATCCAGTGGCGTAGACTTTATTCCCTGATGGTGACTGCATCTTCCAAGACGATAATGCTCCAATACATACCGCTCGAGTGGTTAAGAATTGGTATGAAGAGCATTAGAGGGAGCTAGAATACATGGAGTGGCCTCCACGATCTCCAGATATCAATATTTTTTAACATTTGTGGTGCATTTTGGAGCAACAAGTTAGGAGCCGCTATCCTTCACCGTCGTGTCTTAAAGAGCTGGAGCAGGTGTTAATGGAAGAATGGTTGAAAATTCCTCTGGATGAAGTCAGGAAGCTGTATGATTCCATTCCTAGACGTATTAAAGCTCTCTGTGAGGTAAAGGAGGACCAATTCCATATTAAATAAATTTTCTTTGAATTTAACAAGTGTTCCAATTATTTTGTCCAACCCCTGTAGAATGCATGGTTGTAAGCAAAAGGAAGAGCCCAAAACACAAATTACAAATTGGGGATACTAAAAGCAAAGAAGTACACAAATTTAAATATCTGGGAAGTCTTCTAACAGAGGACGGAAAGTGTGACATTGAGATCTGAAGATGTATTGGGATGGCCAAAGATACCTTCCAAAACCTAAGCAGAGTATTAAGAGAGAGAAAAATTTCATTAGAATCAAAGAAAAGAGTATTGAACCGTTACGGGATATCTGTCTTCCTATGTGGAAGTGTATGGTGAGAAAATGAGATTTAAATGCTGTGAATTCCAACCGTTCCTGTCTCTGCGTCTGTGGGAACCCCGCGGCAAGTAGGAACGTTATCCGAGTAGGCCTGGGTACCCTACTTCTGTAATTTATCCCAAGAATCTTCTTCTCATAACAGGAAGAAGCCGGCTCAATCCGCCCAGGGTGAATGCCGCATCAGTACAGTACAGTCCAGTAGTAATTCCAAGGATCGAGCGACGAGGTTTTAGAGAAAATATCTATGAAGTTTTCTAACAGAAGATAGAAAATACGGCACTGAAATCCGAAGCTAAGCAGAGAATTAACAGACAGAAAAAGGGACATGAAGCAGCAAACGTGGTTCTACGGAAGGATGTTGAGGATAACATGGTTCGATCATGTGATCAACGACGAAATTTTAGAGAAAATGAGAACAAAAAGGAAACTTATACTTAACTTACAGATGAAATGTCTAGGGAATATAATAAGGAAAGACGGCTTGGAGAATCTGATACACACAGCATAGATGAAGGTAAGAAGGACAGAGGAATACAATGCATAAACTAGTGAGCTTGATTAAATGAACCTTGTGCAAATTAATTGAAACAACACAAATAATTCCATTATTATTTACTTTTTTTTCCATATTTTTCCAATTAACATGACCCAGTGTACACGTTAGCACTTCTTATGTTCATTCGAACGAAGTATTTCCTTGCAGGCTGACCACCCATTCTCAATTGAATTTAAATCATGGGAGATTCCGAGCCAGTTTGTAGTACTTTTCTATATTATATATTATTCTGACAAGATTTCTCGAATATTCAGGCCTACAGATGGAGTTGGATAAAAATACTGTTTAAAACAGAGCTTCTATTCGAATATAGATATTCAAGAGAATGACATAGATAGATAGATAGATAGATAGATAGATAGATAGATAGAGAGATAGAGAGATAGATAGTTATTGAAGAGAATGACATAGATAGATAGATAGATAGATAGATAGATAGATAGATATTGAAGAGAATCACATAGATAGATAGACAGACAGTCTGACAGGGTTCATGTGTGGTGTGGTACGGAGTCCTGTTGCCAGGGTCTTCCAGCAGCCACCCTCTTGACTATATATATATATATATATATATATATATATATATATATATATATATATATATATAGAGAGAGAGAGAGAGAGAGAGAGAGAGAGATAGATAGATAGATAGATAGATAGATAGATAGATAGATAGATAGGTAGGTAGGTAGTTAGGTAGGTAGGTAAGATAGATTATGGAGGTAGGTAGGTAAGTAGATAGATAGATGTATCCGTGCATACATACACCTAGAGCGACATCACTCTAATATCGATGTAAGATTGATGAGTTGATATTTGAGTGTCCATTTTTATTAGTTAGTCCTTTAAAATTCTGCAACGTCATTGATGCGCGCTTTGCGAAAAGACCCTTGTTGGAGAAGAGACATTTTCCGAAGTCACAAGTCAAGCTAATATTTCGTTCTTTTTTATTTGAATTTACAAAGAGTCGCCATATCATTTCTAGATGTGGAATTTCCCGAACGAGCTCCCTGTGAATCACCAATCGTCCTCTCTAACTAAACCGGAAATATTCTGGCAAAAGCAGGTTTCCGGAGTTAATGCCATTTTTACTGTATGTATAATTTTATATTACAATGCATCAAAAGAACAAAGCTAGGTGCATTATGCCCCAAGCGGGTGAAATCAGCACTTATTTCCAAGAAGTAAATGGATACATACCGGAAGTAATTTTGTATGTGATGCTTGGCGGGAAAGTAAATTGACCGACAGAACCATTTTCAAATATATATCATTTATGTACTTACCTGCAAAGAAAAAAGAAAGAAAGGTAAGTTTAATGTACATTTCCATTCATGTGTTGAATATATACAGAATATTATATTTAGTATGAAAATCATATATATATATATATATATATATATATATATATATATATATATATCAATCTCGAAGGAAAAAAGGGTTTTTAAAAAAAGAAAGAGCTAGAAACATGAAAGTCTGTCAAAAAAATCGTACAGATACAGCCCAAAGAAAAAACCCCGACACGAGTAAACAATTTTGATTATCGCCTATAAATATGCTGTTTCTATTTTGTCCCTTTAGCCAGCTTTCCCTGACGATCCGCTTAGGTGAAACCTGGGTAGGTTTGTCTGGCTCAATAGATCTATCTATCTATCTATCTATCTATCTATCTATCTATCTATCTATCCTCATCCTCACACTTGCTCCATATGTAGCCTCTTTTGTAAATCACTAGCGGGTCTTAAATGCCACTTAAGATTATCGCACAAACTTTCATAACTGAATCAATAAGCTGGCAGATCTTCATACGTCGAAACCGACGGGAGAGTACATTTTATATATATATATATATATATATATATATATATATGGGGTAATATATATAGTAAGAACAGTTTTGGAGGAATGTCAAATTGGAAAACGTTTTCGTGTGACGCATTTCGTTCCTCAGGACTTCATCAGACTAAGTAACTATCTATATTTCTGAGATGAGGTATTAAGTACACTATTTACATTATTCGAACTAGTGTCCTCGTCTTTGTTGCCATATTTCTCACAAAGTTTCGGCCGTTGTACGCTCCGGACTTCTTCAGGCGTTTGGAATGTCGAACTGAACCCTTTGTCTAGCTCGTTGTGGTAGACTGTTCTAGTTGCACGTGCGATGCCTAATGGATGTCAGTTATCAGTTATCTCCTGTTAATTCTCCTCTCCAAGTTCACCAATGCTTTAACCAGGTATTGAACTCACAACAGTTTGGTTCCTGTCATTGGTACGCCTACAATTATGTGCTGACCGTATTTGGAGAATAAAGCATTCTTATTACTCTAGATCCATGCATAAATAATTCATACATTCAATTAAAAGTATAAAAATGAAATCATCCTAAAAGAATAGCCGAAGGTGCCCGAACATTTGAACAATACCTACATCCATCTTGCGTCCTAGAGGCTTTATTGCCTTGCTTCGGATGAAATGATTACAAAATATGTATGTAGTTACTGAGTGGATTTTCTAACTTGACGCGCAAACGGTTTGATATTCAGAGTTGTCGAAATAAAGGTGAAAAAACCAGTTTTTCTACTTTTAAGCCTTAATGTGAGAGGGAGATTATTGCCAACGCCTTATTCTACTGTACCATGTGTCCTTACATATATATATATATATATATATCCATGCAATTTGGTGTAATATCCTGAGAAATGTATATATATATATATATATAATTTACCGGCCTGGATGTTCGAGAAATTTTCATTGAAAATACTCGTCCTCCGACAGGATTCGAACCTGTATCCTATACAGGACCGTTATTTAGCCTGACGTGCCTCTACCGATTTGGCCACAGAGGAGCGTCCGGTTAGCAAGGTCGAATTTACTGTATTTGAACATCACTCTTCTATGAATCTCTCACGTACATTCATATCTGCTCATGGCGTATCCAAATGTAAACAAATGACGTCACACATTATGAAATGGACAAAGTCCGACAATTATTTTCAGACATTTTTTTATGTTTATACATTCTTTTTATAGATACAAATATTTAAGTAAATGCTCTGTTTATAATAAACAGTATTAAACAACATTTACCGGCCTGAATGTCCGGTTAAAGGCACGACAAGCTAAATGACGGTTCCGTATAGGATGCAGGTTCGAATCCTGTCAAAGGACGAATATTTTCTGTGAAAATTTCTCAGACATTCAGGCCGGTGAATGTTATTTAATACTGTTTATTATAAACAGAGCATTTACTTAAATATTTGTATCTATAAAAAGAATGTATAAACATGAAACTGTCTTAAAATAATTGTCAGACTTTATCCATTTCCTTATATATATATATATATATATATATGTGTGTGTGTGTGTGTGTGTGCTTGTATGTGTGTGTGTGTCAAAAACTACTGGCAAGGAACTACAGTTAAGTTTTTTATTTAATTTTTCGTGTGTTCTTATAATTTTTTCTTTTCTGAATATAAATTATGTAGAAAATGTACGAAAGTTTTGTATGAGTAGCGCTTTCGGCTATTCTTTTCCCCATTATTAAGGCTGGTTTTATTTTTTACTTTTACTGTATGGATTTTTTATGTATGTATCTTGAGTTATAGGAATGTTTTATTTTCCAAACATTGTCATCAGATTTGTGGCCGTGTTCATAGTCGATTACATACATAAAAAAAAATCCATACATTTAGTTAAATGTCCAGGTTTAGTCTGTCCCGCTGTTTACCCATAACCGAGTATTTGTGCTTATGTATTTTCAAATCTGTTTGGAATTCGAACTCTGAGTAACTATCCTTGACACCATTTCGCATCCATAATATCGTTTTGATGAGTGGTAGAGGTTTAAGTCTTCTCATTTTCTTTACCTCCCAGCAGCACTTTGCTTCTTAGGGGTACTTTAACCTTGCTTGGGGTGAATTGATTCAAATTATTTAAAAAAAAAATATTTGAAATATAACTTAACAAAAAGAACCGTTATCTTATGCCAATGAACGCATCTCACCTGGCATTTTATTTATTCTATGACTTTTTTTTTCTGTATTCTGTAAAAATTATCCCCTGTTTTATATTCTGTTTATTTTATACTTTCCAACTGAAGATGACGAAATTCTCACACCTGATCTCTTCCCTCTGCAAAACACTTCCGTTGCACAGCGAAGTGCATTTAAAATTTACAACAAACAAAATACGAGGGTCATTCAATAAATAAGGTGAATTTTTCGGTGTAAGGACTTCTAATACAGATAGAACCTTACTTTTTTTTAAATATTTTTTTAGTTTTACTTCTTTTTCACATGGATTTAATTTCTTTTGCAGATTAAAAAAAACAAACTTTGAGAGTTTTGGCGATTAACAAAGATGGCCGACCAAGAAGCATGCTCCAGGATTGAACAGCGGTCAGTTATCAAGTTTTTGGTTGCTGAAGGGTGTAAACCAGTTGAAATTCATAGGAGAATGTCAACTGTGTATGGTGCCACATGTTTCAGCCAAAAAATGTCTGCAAGTGGGCTAAATTGTTTAAAGAAGGACGGAGCAGTGTTGAGCATGAAAGCAGGCCTGGGAGGCCTACAGAAGTGAGGTCTCCTGAGGTGATCGAATCAGTCAATGACCTCATTCAGTCTGACAGAACTACTGTGAACTGCTGAGGCAGGTCAAGAAAGACATAAAGAACAAACGCAGGGGTCATCAGTCAGAAGGAGTCATCTTGCATCATGACAACGCAAGGCAGCCCACACGGTGCAGACCATCAACGAGCTGGGCTGGGAACTGCTCCCTCATCCCCCTTACAGCCCAGACCTTGCCCCTTCAGACTTTCACCTGTTTGGTCCCTTGAAAGCGTTCACGAGAGGCACGAAGTTTAAAAGTGACAATGAAGTCAAAAGTGTTGTGAGCGACTGGCTGAGACATCAGTCCAAAGATTTTTTACGCTGAGGGAATACGGAAGCTTGTGCACAGATGGGAAAAGTGTGTGACAGTGCTGGGAGACTACGTTGAAAAATAAATAAAAAAGTAAGCTTCTATCTGTATTAGAAGTCCTTATACCGAAAAATTCACCTTATTTATTAAATGACCCTTGTAGTTGTTTAGTTAGTTCGGTGATAAAAAAACGAATACAAATAAGCAGAAATCTAAGCAGCAGGACGATTACTTCACAAAGCAGGGCCAATTAAAAGTTGTTCAAAGTTATTTTAGAACAGACTGCATTGCTTAAAGACGAGGCTCTAGTCGAAAACAAGATGGCCACCTACTGGTGCACATATTTAATCGTTGTGACCTGAATCATTCAGTGCAGTTATAAATCGCTTTTATAACAGCCATGTTGGTGCAACCTGGGATCGATGTGCCAACATTAAGGCCTTAAGCAATTCTTTCCAACTTTACACCTGCTGAGGCTGGTCTCTGACGGTGCTTGCAAAATTGGTTGAGTATACATACACTGTGTCTCTAAAAATATACAATAATTTGTTTGTTTAGTCATTTTCTAACGACTTTATCTCAGTGAAATAGAATCAAACGTTTGTTTGAACAACTGGACTTTATGGTTAGACGGAAATGGACGAGTAAAAGAGTAAATAAGCGTATTACGCCCGAGTACATTAGCAGTAATATCGGCGAAGGTATTAGGATTGTCGTGCCGGATAGAAATTCCAGCCGATGACACAGAAAGTCAGTTAAAATCTCCCTGTCAAGTTAAGGCTTAACAGGAGAAAAAAACTGGTTTTTCCCCTTTTATTTCGACACCAGTATATGTGATGAACAACTCTGAATATCAAACCGTTTGGACGTCGAGTTAGAAAATCCACTCAGTAACTACATACATATTTTTTAATCATTACATCCGATGAAAGGCAATAAAGCCTCTAGGACGCAAAATGGATGTAGGTATTGTTCGAATGTCCTGGGCACTTTTGGCTACTTTTTTAGGATGATTCCATTTTTTAACTGAATGTATGGATTTTTTTAATGCATGGATCTAGAGTTATAGCAATGTTTTATTCTCCAAACACGGTCAGCACATTATGGCCGTGTTCATAGTAGAAACATATGTAAATTCATTTATTCAGTTAAAAGTAAAAATAAAATCATCCTAGATAATGGCTAAACGAATAGCTGGGACGTACAAAACATTCAGTCAATTTCTACAACTCAACAAGCAACTCTATACGATTATTTACATTATTTACATTGTTAGTTACAACATTATTATTTTTTTTTATTAAAAAATGTCTTGGTGACTTCATGTATTCTTTCCCTTTAAAGTAAAGAAAGCTAAACAGAGAATTCAGTCAGTTCTGTGCCATGCGTGATACACGCTTAGGCGATCATGTATCTTTCGAGGCAAGGTCGAATTTACTGCTTATATTTTTTGCCTAGCGAACGCTCCTTTGTGGCCGAGACGGTTAAGGCACGTCAGCGTAAATGACGGTTCCGTATAGGATGCAGGTTCGAATCCTGTCAAAGGACGAATATTTTCTATGAAAATTTCTCGGACATTCAGGCCGGTAAATGTTACTTAATACTGTTTATTATAAACAGAGCATTTACTTAAATACTTGTATCTATAAAAAAAGAACGTTAAACATAAAAACGTCTTTAATAAATAAATTGTCGGACTTTGTCCATTTCTTAATATATGACGTCATTTGTTTACATTTGATACGCCAGAAATAAAAATATGATTCCATCGCTACATAAGAGTTCTCATGTTTCAAACCGCTTTAAATTTAGACACCCCAACCTTACCATGTCTTGACCTCTGTGAATGTAACTGAGATATTGATACGAATTATTAACCGTTACGCCCCTGTTTTTTCTTTAAATAATTGCTCTAGCCGTTACCATAGTAATTTTAATTTTAATAATGAATATGCTTATAAAAACGCGTAAATTTCAAGAATTAGTTATTCAAAAAAAACTTTCCCTTGAAGATGGAACATAGCTTGGTACTAAAATTCAATTTAATTCAAATAATTATATTGAAGTTTTCGGCTCTTGTTTTGAAACATGAGAACTCTTATGTAGCGTAGTAACCATATTTTTAAATAAATAATTATACTTATGCTCTACTTTTGTATCGAGCACTGTTTTTTAAAAATAATAACAGACATACTAAAGAACTTCGGATTATTTACCTAACGAGTTCTTTCCTATTTTCTATATATTCTTCACACACACACACACACACACACACACACACACACACACACACACACACATATATATATATATATATATATATATATATATATTGCTAATATTTTCATCTTCCATTGTGAACAGGATCGAAGGTTTTATTGAATTCATATGGCCCAGAAGTGATTGTACAGCTTCCTTGTGCGGCCAGAGTATGAAAGTGTTGTCTATATATCTCAGCCATACTGTTGGCCTTAGTGGAACCGTTCCGAATGCCATTTTCTCGAAGTATTCCATGTATATTTCGCCATCATTGGTGACAACGATGAACCCATGATCAACCCTTCTTTCTTTTTGTATATGGCTGAAATTAGTTTTTAAGGCTAGTGATTTTTCCATGATTAAAAAGAAAAGAAAGTTTCTATCTATCTATCTCAGTCTGTTCCTATCTATCTATCTATCTATCTATCTATCTATCTCAGTCTGTTCCTATCTATCTATCTATCTATCTATCTATCTATCTATCTATGTATCTATCTCAGTCTGTTCCTATCTATCTATCTATCTATCTATCTATCTCTCTCTCTCTCTCTCTATCTATCTATCTATCTATCTTATTCTGTTCCTATCTATCTATCTATCTATCTATCTATCTATCTATCTCAGTCTGTTCCTATCTATCTATCTATCTATCTATCTATCTATCTATCTATCTATCTATCTATCTATCTATCTCAGTCTGTTCCTATCTATCTATCTATCTATCTATCTCAGTCTGTATCTATCTATCTATCTATCTATCTATCTATCTCAGTCTGTATCTATCTATCTATCTATCTATCTATCTATCTATCTATCTATCTTATTCTGTTCCTATCTATCTATCTATCTATCTATTTCAGTCTGTTCCTATCTATCTATCTATCTATCTATCTATCTATCTATCTATTTATCTATCTTAGTAGAAGGTGTGCGACAAAAGCTATTCGGAAATGATCTGACATCTTGTCAGTTTATGTATAGATCATATTTATTTAATATTGATCACGTCCATATGCAGAAATCACACACACACACACACACATCTAATATAAATTTTTTTAATAATCATTTCAATTTTTAATTTCTCCCTCTTATATTCTTTCTTTCTTTCTTTCTTTCTTTCTTTCTTTCTTTCTTCTTCTTCTTCTTCTTCTTCTTCTTTATTAATCAACGCTCATCTTTCTCCTGTTTACATTTCAGTTTCTCTTTTGGTGTCGTTCTCATCTTCTTTTCTAGTTTTTTTTTATCTTTCTCTTTCCTTTACCTTTCTCTTCTTTTCTCTTTACTTTTCCTTCTCCTTCCCTATCGTTTTTTCTTTTTTTCCTCAACCGTTCCCCCCTCACCTTACTCCACCTTATCGGAAGCAATTTCTTTTTTTCATCATTCTTCATCCATATTGATTGCCAAAATGGCGCACGTTCCGCTTCAGTTAAGCATCAATTACGCGGGAAGTCGATTTTGAAGACAAAATATGCATCTTTGCTATTTCCGAATAACTAATAATGATTTAATTATATATATATATATATATATATATATATATATATATATATATATATATATATATATTTGCTGATATTTCAAAATCTAGATATATTAACACTGGAATGATCGTTAAAACCTTTACAATTATAAAGACGAAGGTTCTAAACAAAGTGCTTTTAAATTAATAATGATGTTTTACATATAATAACACAGTGTCCGTAAAGCTTTCCTCAATTCCTGCATGCTTTTCATACGATCACAGAAGTTAAGAAATGTCGATCCTGGTCAGTACCTAGTCGGGTGACCGCTTAGAAATAACAGGTGCTGTAATCTAGGATATGTGAGTTAAATGGCTTACGGCTATATCACGTTGAAAAAACCGGTCCCTGTACGATCTCCCAAGCAACTTCGATCATGGTCAGTACAAAATGTAAAAAGAGGCGTTAAAATGTAAAAAGATTCGGTAAAATATAAAAAGTTTCGGTAAAATGTAAAAAGATTCTGTAAAATGTAAAAAGATTCTGTAAAATGTAAAAAGATTCGGTAAAATGTAAAAAGATTCGGTAAAATGTAAAAAGAGGCGGTAAAATGTAAAAAGATTCTGTAAAATGTAAAAAGATTCGGAAAATGTAAAAAGATTCGGTAAAATGTAAAAAGAGGCGGTAAAATGTAAAAAGATTCGGTAAAATGTAAAAAGATTCGGTAAAATGTAAAAAAGATTCTGTAAAATGTAAAAAGATTCGGAAAATGTAAAAAGATTCGGTAAAATGTAAAAAGAGACGGTAAAATGTAAAAAGACTCGGTAAAATGTAAAAAGATTCGGTAAAATGTAAAAAGATTCGGTAGAATGTAAAAAGATTCGGTAAAATGTAAAAAGAGGCGGTAAAATGTAAAAAGATTCTGTAAAATTTAAAAAGATTCTGTAAAATGTAAAAAGATTCGGTAGAATGCAAAAAGATTCGGTAAAATGTAAAAAGATTCGGTAAAATGTAAAAAGAGGTGGTACAAACAAACGGTTGTTAAGATTGTAACAAGTTAGTTTTATAATTCCCCAACATTGTCAAATATGATCTAACTTGTTTATTCAAATAAAATTCCCTTTTAGCAATCCAGAATCTTTAACAGCCAATCTATATGGTGTTGCCTGCCTGCAGGCGATGGAGAAATGATAATTCCGTTTCTCTGATTGTTATTTGAAAAGATGTTTAAGAATTCAGGAATTAATTTTTCCTTACCTTAATTCCTGCCCACCTGAAAATCTATCTTTTCCAGATTCTCGATTTGTTTCTATGGTAAAATTGTTTACAAGGCAATGCGATAGTAAATTTGTTTACAATGCTTTCCTATCCGTAAATTCTTGGCAATGTGTTTACATTCTGTCAGTAACGTTTGCATTCATTCTTGACCACTGGCAATCATTTCTTTATTGATTATCAGTTCATTCCTACAATAAAAATTATTTGCAATGCTTTGCATTTTGAAAAAATCATTAGCAATCTATTGGCAAACTTCGACCTTCCTGGCCGCAAACAACGGTCTTTGAAAAGGACTGTTTTTCCTTTGACACCGCTATTATATCAACTACGTTCACGCACCGGCAATTTCTATTGCTTTAAAAAGCGATGATTAGACTTGTAATAAGACATAAACGTCTGCTGAAAGTGAATTTATACATTCTTTTTGTTCTTGAGATTTTACAACAAAAATATTAGGAACTTATATTTAGTAGATTGTTTATTTTCAAGAATAATTTTATATTTACAACATTCTAAAAACTAATACAATTAATGCAATAAATAAATTTGTGAAGAAACAAATATGGAAACATTTCTGTATTCATGAATTTACAAACATTTACTAAATTATTAAAATATGTGTATCAACTATAAGTAAATACTTATTATTTACCATTTTATGAAGTTAGAATTGATTGGCAATTAGCCAATGTTTGTCAAATATTCCAAAATAAGTGACAGTGTAAATAAGCAATCTAATAGTGTTTAATATTTGTTGTCAATACAAACAATATTTCTTTATGTGAAAATATTGTCTTTAAACAAACTAATTGACGTAATTTTTCAGTTGATCATATGAATATACAATAGCGTTTCTTAATTCTTCTAATTGCTACCATTTTTGTTGTTGTTTATAGATACTTTGTTTCAATTAATTCATTTCGTTTATTGTTTTGAAAAAGTCCCCATTGGACGAAACGCGTCGGTTAATAATGCAGTTTTCCTACTGTATTTTCCTTTATACATTAGTATATATATATATATATATATATATATATATATATATATATATATATATATATATATATAATTATTTAAAAAATATGATTCCAACGCTACATAAGAGTTCTCATGTTTCAAAACAAGAGCCGAAAACTTCAATATAATTATTTGAATTAAATTGAATTAAAGTACCAGGCTCTGTTCAAGCGAAATTTTTTTTTTTTTTTGAATAACTAATTCCTGAAATTTACGCGTTTTATAAGCATATTCATTATTAAAATTAAAATTACAATGGTAACAGCTAGAGCAATTATTTAAAGAAAATGGGCGTAAGGTGTTAATAATTTGTATCAATATCTCAGTTACATTCAAAGAGGTCAAGTCAGGGTAAGGTTGCGGGTGTCTAAATTTAAAGCGGAAGATGACATCGTCTAGTCTGGTTAAGTGTCTATGGAGATTTATTTTATTTTTTTATTTTATTTTTATTTTTTTCTGAAAGGGTTTTGTGTATATAAAAAAACTGTCATATGTTGCTAACATTTATTTTTTTAACGACTTCATAAAGGGTTATCTTTTTTTTTGTAGGGCATTTAAACTTTTTATTTAGACTATGGAATTTAAAAATTATTTTATTGTTTGATTGTTTTTATGCTAATTATTCAATGCAAAAATTTGATGATGTCGGAAAAAACCGTCAACTCATGTCTATTGTTTAATAGTTTTTTATTATTTAGAAACTTAATGTGTAGTTTTTCATGTAGGCATAAAGGGCATGGGTCATCCCAAGTTTTACAAGTTCTAGTTTTGTTTATAATTTTCCATTTTACTTTTCGTGTTTTATTCATTTCCTTCAAATGCCAAAAATACTTAGATAGAGATGTCTGATTTCTTTTATTTATATTATTGAAGGAGCACTTATGCTGCCTCCATCTTGTTTTAAACTCATTCTTCGTAGACCCAATGTATATATCTTCAAGTTTCTTTTTACTTGCTCAATTTTGGGGGTGATATATAGATGTGAACAGGCCGGCTGGTTACCTATCATCTCCACTCGGTCGTTTCTCTCTCAGGACACGCAAAGGAAATCTGGGGGAGTGGGGACTCGTACGAGCACCAACATTCGTTTTTTGCGTGTTTTGGGGTCTTATATTAAAACTTAACCAAAGGCCATCTATCACCGTCTGGATTGCACGCCCACGAGATTCAAACCAACTAGAACTCATTTTGAGTCAGCCATATTTGACCTGTATGAAAGGATTTACAAATTGTTGTCAAGCCTATGAATTCTGTAGCTATATCTCTCTTCCTCCCCCTCTCTCTCTGTTGAAGGAATGGAGAGGGAGAGAAAGAGGGAGAGTGAAGAGCGAATATGAATTAGGAGAGAGTAGTTTGGGAAGAGACAGGGAAAGGAAAGTAGAATTACAACGTAAATAATATCCAGGAAATTCTCAATCGATAGTAAGACTGAGAGAGAGAGAGAGAGAGAGAGTGAGAGAAAGAGAGAGAAAGAGAGAGGGAGGGGGTCGAGAGAGCGGGGGCAGGATAGAGGGACACAGAAAGATGAGAGAGAAAGAAAGAAAAAGACAGAGAGAGAGGCAGGATAGATAGACATAGGGAGTGGGGAGAAGGAGAAAGAGAGAGACAGGGCAGGATAGAGGGACATATGGAGTGGAGAGAGAGAGAGAGAGAGAGAGAGAGAGAGAAAGACAGGATAAAGGGAAATAGGGAGTTTGTGGAGAGAGAGAGAAATAAAGGGGGAGTGGACAGGATAGAGGGGCATAGGGAGTGGACAGAGTGAGAGAGTGAAAGAGTGAGAGGGCAGGATATAGGGAGATAGGGAGTGGGGAGAGTGAGAGAGAGAAAAAGTGAGAGGGCAGGATATAGGGAGTGGGGAGAGAGAAAAATAGAAGGCAGGATAGAGGGGCGAAGTGAGTGGTGCGAGAGAAAGAGAGCGAGGGCGGGATAGGGGGTCATAGGGAGTGGAGAAAGAGACAGATAAAGAGAGAGAGGGACATGATAGATGGACATACGGAGTGGCGAGAGAGAGAGAGATAGAGAGAGAGAGAGAGGCAGGATAGAAGGACATAGGGTGTGGACAGTGTGTGACAGAGAGGGAGATGGTGATGGCGACCATTTTGATGCGTCGACTTAAAATGTAAGCATTTATTTTTAGCCAGGAAAAACCTGCCCGCTCTCAGGATCAGCCAGATGCACTCGCGATACGGATAAAAGCGTTCTCATTGGCGGTGGAAATTCGCCATGACAGAGGACTTAGACAAGAGACACGAATCTATATTCGGGCCAAATTCAGAATCTGTATTCTCGCATAAATTATCCTTTGCATCTTCTTCTGTCAATTCGCCAGAGCAGATTGTCTTCAGTCTTTTCACAGTGGAATCTGTCGTGATTCATTACAATAAAGAAATTGATATTTCTGCTCAGCAAATCACAGGTTTCTTAAACGTTTCATCTTTCCGATTTGTTCACGCAATAAATACTAACATATATTTTTTGTGTGTTTTTACTAATATTCACTTAAGGTAGACGGTTACTGTATGGACTTATCAGGTCATCCCATAAGTTGTGTCCGAATTTTAACTTTTTGTTAAAATGAACGAAATTTAAAGAGTATTTTATAATGTCTAATGGAGCTGAACATTATTTTTATGTTTAGATGCATTTAAACTGATCAAATTTTATTTCAGAGAACAATGAAATTAAATTTTGTTTGATTAAAACCCTGCTAACATGGAAGTACCCAAGAATCATTTGAGGCACATAATGCTTTATGAGTTCAAGAAAGGAAACTCAGCAGCCGAAGCGGCTAGAAACATTCACTCAGTTTATGGAGAGGAATGTGTGAATGAAATAACTTGCAGAAGATGGTTTGCAAAATTCAGAGGTGGAGATTTCACCCTTGAAGATGAAGATCGAACCGGACGTCCAGTTGAGTTTGATGAAAAGCTTCTTGAAGCAGCCCTTGAAGAAAACCCTGCTTTTGTGTGGATGCTTCTGCACAAAACCTTCACCACTATAATCAAATCATATATGCTGGTGTCAGGGCTGTCGCTTCCAAGGAACTGAGCTGCTTGACCCTCATACGTCGAATGCGACAGGAGAGTCGAATATATATATATATATATATATATATATATATATATATATATATATATATATATATGGAGTAATTATATATAGTAAGAACAGTTTTGAAGGAATGACAAATTGGAAAAAGTTTTCGTGCGACGCGTTTCGTTCCTTAGGACTTCATCAGACCAATTTGTTTATGTTCATGCGCTCGAACGAAAGACGCTGGGGACTTTAACTTTACAATTCTTTAAGTGTCTTTTGGCTATAGAGTTTCGCCAATTTCATTTACATTCTTTTATTTGTTTGTTTCTATCATGTTTGTTATTAAATAAGCCACATTGTGAAAACAGAAGATCTGCTAAGTATGCTGAAACGTTGTAAGAACCTTGATGCAAATTTACTGTGGATGAAGTAGCGATTGAAGCACTTTCTAAACATTTTCGTCACAGTAAATTATTTCCTCGTTTGATTAGAGTAGCATTTTTTATGTCAAAATAGTGGCCTGTCTCGTTACAGTGAGCAACTAATGTGTTTATTGTGTTGTTTTTAAAATGTCTCTTTTGTTATCATATAATCTTTTATTTAAAATTCTTGAGGTTTCACCAATATATTCTTCCTGGTAATCTTTGAAGTGATAAAGTAAATTCAGCCTTCAAATTTGTCATACCTGACGTACCTATTCTATTATTATTCTCCCACACATAATAAGTAGTAGTGGTAGTAACGGTAGCCAGTCGGGCTCAGTGGTGTTGAGCGAGTCAGTCGATATCGGACATTTAAGTACCAACCATCACAACTAGATTACTGCGTCATTAACTCTTATTTTCAAGTTCCTAACGTTTTGTACGTCGAACCTAATTTAGGACCGACTTATTGAAATACAAGCCTCCACTGTGAAAACTACTCTACAACAAAATTTTTGTTCGTTGTTTTGTTTTGTATTGATTAAATCTTTGATTATTTTAGATGCAGTTGTGACAAATTTTATGTTGAATTTAGATAAATTCTTTTCGATTGTAGCGGTGATAGAAGTAGTGTGTAGAACTAATATATTCTTTGATTCGATGGGTTTTTCAGAAGGGGTCATTTTTCTATTTTAGAATATTTTATGAGCCTCTGGTTTCGTATTATGAAATAGTTAGGACATTTGAGGGTCTTGAAAGTATTTTCAATATATTTCTTCTCTTCGTGTAAATACTAAGGGCCGTAAATTCTGAATGTTGAATCCGATGATTATTCCAAATTTCATTTCGTTGTTAAAATGGGATATATATATTTATTTATAAAAGATAAGAAACAGTAGAAAACGGCTTAAAGTAGATATAGAATGTTTTTGTGTCCTTTGTATTGGACCGCAAACTGCTGAAATAAAATGAGCAAAAATATACCTTTATAGTATAATTGCGTTCAAAATATTTAGATTTCGGCATTAAATAACACATAGAGGTTGATATACCGACAACGAAAATCAATCAACCATCTATAGTACGGAGTAATGTGTATCGTGTTAACGTTGCTAGAATTGTCCTCGAAAACTCAGTGATCACAGCCTAGAGCTGATGTTAAAGAATTTCAGAACAGTAGTGAAATCGATTAGTGTGGTATATAGTTCACGCGGGAAGAAATGGATATTTTCTCTCGTAAACTATTCCCACGGTAACCGTTCAAGATCTTTCTATATTTCTTTTTTTTTTCAAGTGTTCCCGTTGTCTGACAGGCAGCAGTATGTGGGTGGGGTGGGGAGCGGTGGGATTTGTGAGCGGGTTCAAAAGGTCAAGCATTTAATGCGAATCTGAAGTACTGATCAATTTGTGAAATGGAACTCTGTCTCCATTTTCATTTAGTGAGACAGCAACGAGAAACGGGTCATACGAAATTGATTTCGACCTTTGAACTTTTAATATAGTTAGAGGTACTACCCCCCGAACACCACAACCAGGCAGGTTGCAAAGCCTGATTAGGGGCCCGGGCAGTATTTTGTGTCCCTCGTTACCTTATCAACATTTCCTTTTTTTCTACCTACATATATATACGTTATAAATTACACTAAGCACAACTGATTATTAAAGGATAACAAATTTTCACGGATTTTGACGTCATTCTGGGTTCTTTTTCGTTGTTCAAATCCGTGAATATATATATATAGATATATATATATATATATATATAATATGAATCTGAGGAATGAATTAGTGTCAGATATATATAACAATATTGGATCAGAGGAATGAATTAGAGTCAAAATGTCGACATAAAAACAAATTCAAATTTTCATACTATAGTTTTAATTAGCTACCATATTTCCATAATATATACTCCCCTCTACCTCTTCAAATATCAACAGTATAACTAATTCTAATTTCTATTTTTAATTTCCCCTCTTCTATAACCTCTTTACACTATATTAATTATAATTTATAAACTTCCCCTACTTTAATATCTCCCCAACTCTCTTTCCATTAATCCTTACATCCTTTTTTCTATACAGTGTAACTCGGATATAAGAGAGTTGTCGGGACCGGAGAAGAAGTCTCTTATATCCGGGTTTCTCTTATATCCGTGTTTGGTCTAATTTATATACATTAACACAGGCTCTAATTTGGGACCAGAGAAAATCTCTCTTATATCCGGGTTTCTCTTATATCCGGGTCTCTTACATCCGGGTTACACTGTATTGTTGAAAATTTATTTTTAGGTCCCTATTTATTCCTATTTTAAATTAATATTTCATTCTTCCAAATTCATGTCATAAGGTTAATATTCAGGTTTAATTTTATAAAACTTCTTCCCTTTAAGACAAATACCTTCCACCCTCCCACTGACCCCTGTCTTGTGCCTTTCGTCTGACTGAAACATTGAAATGGATAAATTCTGTATTAGTTTTTCGACAGGTTGTTTGTCTATGTTTTTCTTAGCTTTCACAGTCGAATACTATTTCCTTCCCCTCTTAACGGTATAGACACGAACCCAGTCGACACGGGGTCAATAAGAGAGACGTCCGATAACTTCGTCTGCCGTAATAGACTATTCCCCATACGATGTAATTTTGGATTTTATTATTATTATTATTATTATTATTATTATATATATATATATATATATATAGTTTGGCAGCATATTTTCATTCAAGTATATTTCTTTGACATATGTCTTTATTTTTATAATAATCCTTTCTACTTCTCTAATCAGCTTCTTGAGGTTAAGTTGAAATTCATCAAGGAAGGTACGTTGGTTTTTGTATACCCAAGAACTTTCCATCTCTTTCTAGACCATCTTCAATGGTGAATTGCGAAGACAAACTTATTGTAACTGTGATCCTTGTGATGATAACTTTTGTAAACATGTGTGAACGAGCTCTGTTATAATTATTTTAAAATGTTGAATTTATCCGTTGTAGCTACGATGTTTTTTGTAAACAAGCGTCCACAATATAAGGGAGCTAACCGGAAGTGGTAAAAATGCAAAATGGCATTAAATGTTTGTCAAATGCATTTTAAAACTTTTCTGCTGCACTCGTAATAAATTCTGATCAGTGTTGGTTGGTTGATTTTGATATAGAGGGCATCGAGAATTTGACGTTTTGCTTATTATTGTCATCATGGAGTATATTTGTGTTGTCAACAAGTATTTCCCTGTATTGTGAAGGTAAACTGGAACGTGTCTTTAGATATTGTACAATGGAACTTGTATCCGACAAATGAAGTGTAAGACATCTTGATAATGTTGTGGTCGTCAAACGAACATATGTACTTAACTTTTCTGTCAGAGATACAATCCCCCAAAGGACACTTAAACTGATATACAATGTTAGTCTTTTCCAAAACACTAGTTGACAGAGAAGAGTTATTGCTTATGACTGAGTTTGTTGTGCTAAATTTAGTAAAGTATATGATTTGTTTTATTTTAGTGGGGAATATATTAGTGGTTATGAGAAGTTTTAGGATTTTTTAGGATTTTCAACTTAACATCAAAAATCTAATTAAAGATTTAGACAGGATTATTTAAAAAATGAATAGACATAATATGTCTGTATTATTCAATGAAACATGCTTGGATGAAGATATGTTGCATATATATATATATATATATATATATATATATATATATATATATATGGTAGACTCTGCTGTCGTATTGGACGTATGAGGGTCAAGCAACTCAGTACCTACGAACCAACAGCCAGACACCAGCACATATACTTTGAACCATTCACACTTTTTGAAGGGCCGAATACAGAGATCTTGTGCACTACCTGTGACAAGGTCCCCGAATGACCCTACGCAGGTTTAAAACTCAGAGTTTTCCTTCTCCTAGATCAGTTGCCATCAAAGGCTATAGAACCCAGTCTGTCCTTCTATTTACTCATAGCTGGAGGGAGAAGAAGCGTATTTATACCTTTTCCAATACACACACACACACACACACACACACATACATATATATATATATATATATATTCATTGACATAGGTATAGAGTGAGTCTGCGTGTCGAACATGCCCGTTAAGAAATTGTATTCGTGATCAATCAAAATTCGTAAATAATTATATAAGCCACACTACAACATGTTTGACACGCAGACTCACTCTACACTTTTCTGACCATAGCTCAATAAGATCTCATTTAAATATTCATGGAGACATACTAGACACTATTCGTAAGATACTTGTTGACAACACTAATATAATAGCATCATCAAAAAAAATGCAAAAACATGCAAAAAAAAAAAAAAAAAAGGCTAAAAATAATGGAAGCCTTATTAATAAAAAAAAAAAACTAACACTTAATAATATTAATTATGAACATGGACACAATATCTTGACCGTGTTTTGAAAAATGAAAACATTATATAAAATACATACATGCAACAAACTATTTCTTATTTAAGTTAAAATATGAAAATGGCTAAATGTATAGCCGAAATCGCTCGGATAAAAAGAATATTAGGACAGTTTGTATATTAATTTATCATCTGAAAAGAAAAAAAAAATTCGATCGCATAAGAAATTGTATAAAAAACTAAATCAAAGCACCTTGTCTGTAGTATTCAATGAAATGTGCATGAAAGAAGGATTGCTGCCTAAATACACAAACATATATATATATATATATATATATATATATATATATATTTTCTATGTGTGTGTGTGTGTGTGTGTAGTATATATATGTCGCCTCATAGATTATTTTCAGTTAGTTATATTTATCCGGGTCTTTCACAATTCCCGCCATCAAAGAGCAAGTTCTTGTTACCCGACCAACGTTTCCCCTCCCCTCCTGTCTAGCCCGTCTCAACAATTGATAACAATATCAGGCTAGATGCCACAGAAGGATCATAAGGCCAGCCACTTTTGTCAGCCATGTCTTCTATTAAAGTCGTTCATTCAATCCATTCTGCAAATGTACTCGTCACAGATCAATTTCTGACCAGAATCCTAGGCTCCATTTTCACCTTGCTACTAGATTTCCTACGATGTGAAGTGAGATTTTTTTTTTTAAAAAGTCAAAAGATTAAAAAAAAAAGAAAAAAAAAAAAGAAGAGTATACGAAGTTCTCATTAGATACAGATTCATGTTTTATTAGTTGATCTATGTGTTTCTCCCGAAGGATGCAGAGGACACCATGGACGTTGCACGTAAACAACGATGTAGTCATGGAAACAAAACGAGCACATATTCAGAATCAGAAAGTTTATGAGGTAAGTGGTTTTATCTGTCTCTCTATCCATCTCAGTTTGTTTGTTTATTCATATCTATCTATCTATCTATCTATCTATCTATCTATGCATTTCATTCTCGTATCTATCTATCTATCTATCTATCTATCTATCTATCTCATTCTTTTTAGTAGCTGTTCATTTGTCACGGTCTTTTCTGTGTATCTATCTATCTATCTATCTATCTATCTATCTATCTCATTCCCTTCAATATCTATCTATCTATCTATCTATCTATCTATCTATCTATCTATCTATCTCGTTCTTTTTAGTAACTATTCATCTGTCACGTTCATTTCTGAGTATCTATCTATCTATCTTTATCATTGTGTTCGGTATCTATTGCATACCGCTTTCTATCTATCTATCTATCTATCTATCTATCTATCTATCTATCTTTTCATTGTGTTCGGTATCTATTGCGTACCGCTTTCATCTATCTATCTATATCTATCTATCTATCTATCTATCTATCTTTTTCATTGTGTTCGGTATCTATTGCATAGCGCTTTCTTTCTATCTATCTATGTATCTATCTATCTTTTTCATTGTATTCGGTATCTATTGCATACCGCTTTCTATCTATCTATCTATCTATCTATCTATCTATCTATCTATCTATCTATCTTTTTCATTGTGTTCGGTATCTATTGCGTACCGCTTTCTATCTATCTATCTATCTATCTATCTATCTATCTATCTATCTATCTATCTCATTCCCTTCAATATCTATCTATCTATCTATCTATCTATCTATCTATCACGTGCTCTTCAGAATATAGAGGATTTTAATTCATTTCTATTCTGTGCAAGATTTCACTGAATCACAATTTAAGGAAAAAGGTTTTCATTTTCGGACCATCCTAAGAACAATAGGGAAAATAGGCTTTGAGTGAGTAAATCCTTAGGGTCTTTGTGGACATTCTTTGACCCTTGTGTATTGGCAGTATAGTATCGCAAAAAAAAAGAACTAATACCAAATAACAGAAACCACATCACTGGAGGACTACCAACAGCAGCAACAACTAAAATGAATAGCATACGTAAGGCGAACAGAAAATAATAACAATCAAAATGTTGATAGTCCACACTATTTGAAATAGAATCTTCAGAAGGAAATCCCTCATCAGTACTTGAGAAACATGTTACATAAGAAAACTTGAGTCATGTTCTTAAATAGCCTCGTCAGGTCCAGATTTTCATATGGACGTCATTCATGACGCCAAACCCGTTCAAACATATCTAAAATGTCAGATGTATACAACCATTTCCTAAGATCTCTGGTTAAAAATGGCTTTGAGCGAGTGAAACCCGAGCGTCTTGGCAAAGATCATCCTTTTTCAAACATTATGGACTGGCGCTACGGAATCACAAACAAAGAGCTGTATCAAAAAGGGAATAGTTACTGTCGCCATCTTAAGCATTGAACATGAAATAGGCTGTCCCAGAGGTAGTTTCGCTACACAACGCGAATTCCTACGAAACAAAACCATCAACCTGAAAAGTCGTCATGTTCATAAATAGCCTCGTCAGATCGAGACTTTCATACGGACGTCATCCCCGTTCAGAAATATTTAAACTCACAGCTGTATACAACCGCTTCAATGGTAAAAAAAGGCTTCGAGCGACCGAAATATGAGGTAAAAGGTCAAGTGTTACTTAAACCAAAAACAAAATCATCCTGAAAACTCGAGTCATGTTCTTAAATAGCCTCGTCAGATCGAGGTTTTTATATGGACGTCATCCATGGCCTCAAACCCGTTCAGAAATATTTAAACTCTCAGCTGTATAAAACCGCTTCCTCAGATAAATTGCGTAAAAAGGCTTTGAGTGAGTAAAGCCTCAGGCTCTTGAAAAAAGATCTTATTTGAACATTGTGGCCTGTCGCTACAGAATCACGAATACACAACTTTACCAAATAACAGAAACCATATCACTTGAGCACCACTAAAAATGGCAACAACTAAAATGTATATAACATGTAACTACAAGAGAAAATAAAAAAAAATAATCAAAATCTTGACAGTCTACATCATTTCAAATAGAATTTTCGGAAGGAAATCCTTCATTTTTAAATGGGAAGAGCGATAAAAAATAATGTACATGAGAAACCCGTTTTCGTAAAATAGGGTTTCAAGAGAAAGATTTAATAAATTTCAATCGGAAATAGTACTGGCTGCTTGGTCAATGAATGCGAAATATTTCCTTATAGGGAAACGGCTAATATTACCATGAGTTCAACCATTACCCATATATCGTTGCTTCATTTTCGTAGAAATCCCAAAATGATTGGAATATATTAACTGATATGATGAAGTTCGATGATCGGAAGGAAAACGGTGTTTCAACATCTACTGTGAAGCTGACTATACATGAGAACCTTAGTTACTCTCCCCTCACTCATCCTTGCAACATGACTAGCCCAGCTAGTTGTTACTACATCATATATATATATATATATATATATATATATATATATATATATTTCATTAAATAATATAGACAAGTGGTGTCTATTTATTTTATGTAAATTCTTTTCATAACGTCTGATAAGCTTAATAACATTATCATTAAACGAAGAAAGAAAATCACAATATTGATCAATTTTTTTTAATCCGATCTAAGCTTTCGGCTTACATAAGCCATTATCAAAGATGTCAATTGCTGTACAATATATTAAGCAATATACGGACAAGACAGTGATGATATTCTGTGATTGTTTACATGGATGATTTCCTAGCAACGATAAACACATGCATATAAGAGGCTAGAAGCGAAAATCGCACCGCAGCTCATGACGTCACACATGACCATACGAGAGTGAATTCGAGAAGTATTAAGTATGGGAAGCCGTTGGTATGTGGCACCATTTACCAAGGCAAAAAAGAAAAGAAAGGAAAGAGAGGAAGGAGAGAAAGGAAAAGAGAGGCGAGACCCAAACGTGGATGATAAGTAGGACACCCACGACTAAGAGACAATGGATAAAGGATATTTTGATAAGTAACAAATGGCGAAGAATGTCATTACAATGGCAGGGAAATTCTGAGCGGATAAAGGAATCGTTGTGTTCTGGCGACGAGCTGTGTTATCGGGGATACATAAACAAACCGCTAATGCGGGAAAACATCTGATTAAGCAAACCACAGACCGACTAGCCAAAGAAAAATCCAATTGAAAATGTTATTTTGATAATTGACAAAAAAACAGGTGAACTACAGGGCTTTGAATAGATATGAAAAATTAATTGTGTCAAAGCCGCACACGAGGTGGCGACTGACCGTTTTTCTTTTGACAAGACGTCTTTAGCTGCGATAATAAAACTATGTTATCTGTAATGTTCACCAAAGAGTGACTGGAAACCTAGAAATGTTTCTTTTCGAGGCGACGGTCTGGCCGTGTTAAATAGACCACCCATTCTGATAATTAGCGATAATCTGACTGACGATGTCCAGATGAGACCGGGGTAAAATAATTTTTTTTTTAGCGAGATATATATTTTTTTTCCCTGAAACAAAGCCCGCGGGATCGTACACGTCGGCTGGTCATCGTTGGCCGAGCGGTGATCACGTGACGCAAGGAGGGAGCTGTCACCGCCCATTTAGAGGATGGGTATGAGAGGTTGCTACGAAGAAGTGGGGAGGGCAGTTCACGTCCCTCTGAAGTATGGTGAGAAGGTGGGAGTAAGAGAGGGATCCCAAAAATGGAAAGAAGTGGAAAATTCCTAACCAAAAATAAGAGAAGTGGATATGTATTTAGAATTATCGAGGAACCCCTGGCGCCGACAAACCCACCCCGGTTTTGGTCGGCGTCCATATAAGCAAGGTTGCAGCGAGCAGAAATCAGTTCCAGCAGAGAGTTCCAGAGTTGAGTTCGGGAGCGACAGTTCCCAGAGTCAGTCTCTAGTGAAGCCTCGCATCGGCTGACCAAGATTCGCGCAATTTCCGGACTCTTCTTCAATCCAAGAACAATTATTTTGAAGAGCGACTTAGTTCCAGACCACTGAAATAAGTTTTTTTCGACTTTCGCCCGAAGACACACCGAAAAACCAATTTCTTAAAGAGCAAACAACTTGAAGTGTTAAAGCTCGCCTAACGGAAAACAACGTGTCACAATCCATAGAACGGGTCGGGAGATAGACGCAGTCCTATGTATCTAACAACTAGACATAAAGTTTGTTATCCTTTTTTTGATACCTTGAATTTTTGAGTTATCATTTTATTTTCTTTTATGCATATTTGTGCGGTGTCACCCCCGTTTGAACCCGATTTGCATTACGGCCCCAACTACTGATTGATTTCGCCTGCCTAAGATCAATTCACAACGTGGGTAGGCAGACTGGAGATCAATGCAGTTACTTTGGTAACCAGTCGTTGGAAGCGAGTTGGGAACGACGAGGCTGATATCGAATCTAACCAGATTCCCATCCGAATCACCAAAAGGTTAGAACGTCACATTTGGGTGCCGCGACCGATACCAAGCCAGTTGGTCGTCACAGGACGGGACAACACGACTGACGCAAACAGGCGGATGTCACGTTTGGAGTGGCGACACCCGAACGAAGCAGCGAGGAGCGAGCGAAGGCTGTGTTTAGGGACGTCACAGGTATAAACCAATGGCTTCTGTTACCAATTATAGATATTTGGGGATATTTGTAGAGATTCCATAGTTGATTTTGTTTAGGTTGGGTTTCAACAATTTGATGTATATTGCTTCAAGGATTTTTAGCTTTTGATCAATATTGTGATTTTCTTTCTTCGTTTAATGATAATGTTATTAAGCTTATTAGACGAAATGAAAAGAATTTACATAAAATAAATAGACAAAACTTGTCTATATTATTTAATGAAACATGTATGAATGAAAAAATGCGGCCTAAATACACACAATACACACACACACACACACACACACACACACACACACATATATATATATATATATATATATATATATATATATCTTTTGAAAAATAAAAAAATATATAAAAATTAAAATCTTCAGACACACTGGGATATATATTAATATTCTTTCGATTATATTATTTCACTTAGATTCCTCGACTAGTTTCGGCCAAATTTTTTACTCTCCTGATAATGATGGCCCTCATCATCAGGAGAGAAGAAATATTTCTGCTTGCTAGTAGCAGTAAACTACAGAAATGAATGTCTTGATGGAGAAAATGAACTTTTGTCTGTAGTTTTCATTAGTTTTTTATTTTATTTATTTTTTTAACATGAATTTTGGTCAGGCCTTGATCAGACACAACAAGAAAGACATTTGGATCACTAACACAAAAAAGAGAATGTCTAATATCGAGAATATTTAACATCGAAAAGCATAAGAAAAATTAATTCCTTTTAATAATATGTAGAAATATCCACTCTTTGCTTGATGAAGGACGCGAGACCGAAAACACGTGTAGCAAAATTATGGAAAATACATACATACATATATATATATATATATATATATATATATATATATATATATAAACTCTGTAACACCTTGCGTGCTAGTGGCTTCCTTCTTTGCTTCGGGCGAAACACTTAATATATATATATATATATATATATATATATATATATATATATATATATTTTGAACAATAAGAAAATAAAAAATTAAAATCTTTAGACACACTGGGTTGTAGATTAATATTCTTCGTTTTTTTTATTATTATTCCATTTAGATTCCTCGACTAGTTTCGACCGAAATGGCCATCATCGGGAGGAGAAATATTTCTGCTTGCTGGTAGCACTAAACTACAGAAATTAATGTCTTTTGTTGGAGAAAATGAACTTTTGTCTGTAGTTTTCATTTGTTTTTTTTATTTTTTTATCTTTTTAACATGAATCTTTTAACATTTCTTGTGTTGGTCAAACAGTCTCTTTTAAGTTGTTATTTGAGATAAGAGCTGGATAGATACATATTATTCTGAATTCTCTGGTCAGTTTGACAGTTTTATTGGATATATATATATGTGTATAAATTGTTTTTACTGCATCACACACACACATATATATATATATATATATATATATATATATATATATATATATATATATACATCTATCTATATTTCACATTTTCTGCATAATAATCAGAGTTACCTTCATAATTTTGTTGGATTAGGTGCATATTGTGCCACAGAAGGAAACTGTAGCTGCTGATCTATTTTATTTAGGTTAGACACTGCCTATCCTGCCTACCTAGACAGCCTATACCTAATATATATATATATATATATATATATATATATATATATATATAGGTAACTATACTCGTCTCGAAAAACCTTAGAATTTTTGATTTGCCAATAATCAAATCAATCTCGAAGGAAAAAAAAGGTTTTTAAAAAAGAGCCAGAAACATGAAAGTCTGTCGAAAAAAATCGCACAGATGCAGGTTTGAAGCCCAAAGAAAAAACCTCGACACGACACGAGTTAACAACTAACTAAAAAGAGCTCAATACAACCGCAGACCTAGTCAAACCTAGTGAGCCAGGCAAACCTACCCAGGTTTCACCTAAGCGGATCTGGTAGGTTTGTCTGGCTCACTAAGTTTGACTATATATATATATATATATATATGGTGGTGTGGCTTGTGTGAACGTGTATGAAACTTGTTTTGCTTTCTTTCTTTCTTTCTTTCTTTCTTTCCATTCAACGCTTGCCTTTCTTTCTTTCTTTCTTTCTTTCTATTCAGTGTTTGTCTTTCTTTCTTTCTTTCTTTCTTTCCATTCAACGCTTGCTTTTCTTTCTTTCTTTCTTTCTTTCTTTCTATTCATTGTTTATCTTTCTTTCTTTCTATCCATTCAACGCTTGCCTTTCTTTCTTTCTTACTTTCTTTCTTTCTTTCTTTCTATTCATTGTTTATCTTTCTTTCTTTCTTTCTTTCTTTCTCTCTTTCTTTCTTTCTTTCTTTCCATTCAACGCTTGCCTTTCTTTCTTTCTTTCTATTCAGTGTTTGTCTTTCTTTCTTTCTTTCTTTCTTTCTTTCTTTCTTTCTTTCAATTCAACGCTTGCTTCCTTCCTTCCTTTCTTTCTTTCTTTCTTTCTTTCTTTCTTTCTTTCTTTCTTTCTTTCAATTCAACGCTTGCTTCCTTTCTTTCTTTCTTTCTTTCTTTCTTTCTTTCTTTCTTTCTTTCTTTCTTTCTTTCTATTCAGTGTTTGTCTTTCTTTCTTTCTTTCTTTCTTTCTTTCTTTCTTTCTTTCTTTCTTTTTGTTTGCGTCATTAAAGACTTTGTTCATTCAATAATTTCCTTCTTCCGGCGTTTCAGTCCTTCCTTCCCCTATTCAATCCGTCTGCCATTCTCGAGTACAAGCCCAATTTGATAAGTGTTTTCCATTCTTTATTTCACTGTTTGACCCAACGATTCGTTTTCTTTTCTTTTCTTTTTGTCTATTAAGGTACGCTTTTGTGAATTACTGCAAATGGACATTTCCACAACAGATGCACATATATTTGGCGGTACGAATTATTTACAGAACGACTTTATAAACGCTTCTGTATACAATGCAGACTAAATTGGTTTCTCTCTTTCAACTCTGTTCACATAAATTTGTAGAGATTTAACATCAATATTCGATCTGATTTATTAACACACACACACACACACACATATATATATATATATATAGATGGATAATATTAGTGGTAAATGTACACATACATATGCAATCATATATCTAAAATATATAAATATATATACATGCATACATACACATACATATATATTTGTATAAAAGATAATTCCAAGAGGATAGAATCCAGGTAGAACTCAATGTCCAGGACAGAGTAAGGATATAATAAAAAGGCTTAAACACTAATATTATATTCCACGGTCATAATTTATTCCATTGGAATTGTAAATACGATCCAATTCATCAGACCTACAAATTCAAAAAGTGTATATATATATATATATATATATATATATATATATATATATATATGCGATTATGCTGTTTTAATGCTTAATGTCAACGTCGGACGTTTCGGTCTAATAGACCATCTTCAGGACATATTCATAAAACATAATTAATATTAGACCATATACAATTCAACAGGAAAAAGACGATGGACATAAAAGCAATACCAATCGAAACAGATAACTGAAATCTTTTATAAGATCAGCGTTCCGTTTAAATATTGATCACGTCGTCGTCACGTGGGCGATGTTGTGAAAACGTATTCCTAAAATTTGAGTATTTTGAATGAAAAACGAAAAGAATTTTATTTTGATTTAAAACTTATATGTACGTTTGTCGAGCGTTAATCTTGCTATAAAAGGAGAAATAATATCTATCTCACGCACGGTGAACACTAGACCTGGCTTCTTTAATATTTCTTTTTGTTTTTCATTTGAGAATGAAATCGTAGGTGAAAACAGTGAAGTAACTTGTTACATGAGGACAGAAATTTGGAAGGTGAGAGAGGGCGAAGATCATCTTGAATCATTTGGAAAATGGTCCTCGAATAATATATATATATATATATATATATATATATATATATATATATATATACACACACACACACACACACACATATATATATATATATATATATATATTTGAATGTCATGAGCTTTTGATCCTTAGCTATGATTAATTAATGATGAGCATGTCATTTTCGTTTATGATGGATTTCACCACAATTCTTCTGTTATGCTTGGAGAGTAATTATACATTCTTTCTGCTCAAAAACTCGGAGAATTCCAGTAAGATATCTTTAATCATTTCTAATGATACAACGGTTCAAAGTTCAATCTAACTAATGGACAATTTTACTTTTACACTATTTTGGATAATTTGTTACACCCGGTATATAGTTTTATGATATGCCCTAAGGGTGGACACCGAATATAACCCTAATTACCTCCTTCCAAACATTCGATAATTCAGTTATTCATAGATTTCCTGTTTTTGCTACACTCATGGTTCCTTGTGAGTGTTAAATTCTCCAAGACTCCCTTTTTTATGGTGATTTCTCTGTACTTTATATCGCTTCTTTCTGGTTTCGCAAATTTGCAACATGCTCTTTCGGCCTTAAAATTTAATAGGCCATCATAGCTTACGTAAGAATGTGCCCCCGATTGAGGTTTTTTATTTTTTTGGTTTTGAACTTGTTAAAACTCTTTATTTTGCATTTAATGCCGTCACTTGACAAGACACCGGAAGTAATGAAACAAAATGGCTATCTTTGCAGTGCTGTTATAACATACTTATGTTATAATTTTTAAATAAATATTATATATAATATTAATTAAAAAGAACCAAAAAGTTCTGTCTGTTTAATTTTTTTTATTGAGGTTTTTTCAGTTATCGGATAAGGTGGAGAGTGTTGAGCTCGAAATTGTGGATAAATCTTTCGAACTTCATATTGTGTTATTGTTTAGTCCAAGCACTTTCAACTGACTCAGTCATTTTCAAGAACTGATGTTGTGTCTCTGTGGTAGTTAGAATTTCTTTTGTTTAGAACCAGGCATTAATTTATTTCTTGGTCAGCCTATGAAATTTCCAGCTTACCTACTTATCTATCTATCTATCTATCTATCTATCTATCTATCTATCTATCTATCTATCTCAGTTTGTTAATATCTATCTATCTATCTATCTATCTATCTATCTATCTATCTATCTATCTATCTAAGTATATTCATAACTCTATCTATCTATTTATCTATCTATCTCAGTTTGTTCATATCTATCTATCTATCTATCTATCTATCTATCTATCTATCTATCTATCTATCTATGTCGCTTTATTCATATCTATCTATCTATCTATCTATCTATCTATCTATCTATCTATCTATCTCAGTTTGTTCATATCTATCTATCTATCTATCTATCTATCTATCTATCTATCTATCTATCTATCTATCTAAGTATATCCATAACTCTATCTATCTATCTATCTAAGTATATTCATAAATATATCTCTCTCAGTTTATTCATATCTATTCCAATTTATTCATATCTATCTATCTATCTATCTATCTATCTATCTATCTATCTATCTCAGTTACTCTATTCCAATTTATTCATATCTATCTATCTATCTATCTCAGTTTATTCATATCTATCCAAATTTATTCATATCTATCTATCTATCTATCCATCTATCTATCTATCTATTCCAGTTTATTCATATCTATCCAAATTTATTCATATCTATCTATCTATCTATCCATCTATCTATCTATCTATTCCAATTTATTCATATCTATCTATCTATCGATCTATCTATCTATCTATCTATCTATCTATCTATCTATCTCAGTTTATTCATATCTATCCAAATTTATTCATATCTATCTATCTATCTATCTATCTATCTATCTATCTTAGTCTGTTTATATTTATCTGACACTGTTATCTTTCTCTCTCTCTTTCTCTCTCTGACTCTTTATGCCTAACAGTGTTATCTCTCTCTCTCTCTCTCTCTCTCTCTATCTATCTATCTATCTATCTATCTAACTCAGTCTATTTACATGTAACAGTTATCTTTCTTTCTCTCTATCCCTCTCTTTCTCTGTCTAATGGTGTTATCTTCCTCTCCGTCTTTTCTCACTTTCTATCTCTCTACCGTGGACGTATACACATGTGATTTTTTTTTTATCCTTTCTTGTCAACAAAACCTCCCATTCTAACACAGACCATTCCTCGACGCGGTATAAACCTCTTTTTCTCCATCGCAGTGGTGCAGGTGTCTGGGTCTGTCGGGGTTCGGGCCCATATTGTGGCAAGCAAAGAGGCTATTGATGGACAGAATCCAATATCCGCACGAAACACTTTATTAATCGCGCTCAGCTAACAATGCAGACTCAATTCACTAATATTTACTCACCACGGCAGACAACTAGGCAAATAAAACACTAACACGTGTTTGCTTTCGTCCTGACTGACACAGCACACTGGTTAGTTCATTGCATTAATAGCGATGAGGTCCACGGTTAAAATGTCTCTCATTTTTCATAAGCATTTCTCGATATGTAAAGCGATAATGCTATTTAGATGCAAAGGGTTACTGAGACTGAAATATAACGCGAATGCCTTTGCGAGGAGACAGGACAATAAAAGAATAGGTTTCAGGAAGATGACGATAGATATTGCATTTAAATTTTTGAAGATCGTAGCCGGTATTGTGCTTGAACGTAAGCTTCAAGCTTGGAAAACGTGTTCAGCTCTGAAACAAACTTTTGGCAATCGGTGTTGAATTTAAATATCCGGCAGCAAGGCTTCTCATTGGGAGATTGGAAGATTCGAGGAGTGTGATTGCTGTTGTTCCCAGGCGAACTCTGGCCCGGGGATCATAGTACCAGTTATGGCCTCAGCTATGGGTAAATAAAAGTTGTTCCAATAATTTGGACCGGTTTTAAATGTGAATTAAGTTTAAGGGTCTGGTGATTTTTTTTTCTTTTTCTTTCAGATTTAACAACTTAAGTCCTTTGCAATTTCAACCATGGAAAGATTAACAATCAAACAACGTGTTAAACTTATCGAAGCCTATTACGAAAATGGACGTTTAAACAGAAATGCAATGAGAAGTTCCCAGGTTGCATCATCTCTCGAAACAGCGGAGTCTTTAGATTTTAAATTTTTTTTAGGGTTATAACGAGTGCGAGAGAAGAAACTGTTAGCATAGAACTTACGGTTATATCTAGCCATTTCAACTGTAAGGTGATGAGAACTTGGCTTCATAAAGTCTAGGTACCATAGGGGAAAATTCATCCGGACAGGTATCATAAAAGTATTTATAGAAAAAGCGTAAGGAAATTACGTTACGCCGGTGGGAAAGTGACTGAAGCCGATAGGCCAGGTCAGGACCAATAATCTTTGCAGATTCTTTTATGGATGCTATCAAGAATCTCAAGCAATATTCGAAGCATGGTAGACTTCTGGACTCTAAACAGAGTATTAAGAAACATTACTGACCTGTTATTTAATATCATTCTACCTAATTGGCATTGACAATTTCCTCGACGACGACGGGATAACAGTGATATAAAGGATGTTCCAATTATTTGGACCGATTTTAAATGTGAATTAAGTTTAAGCGTCTAATGATTTTTGTTCTTTTTCTTTCAGATTTAACAACTTAAATCTTTGCCATTTTCAATCATGGAAAGATTAACAATCAAACAACATGTTAAAGTTATCGAAGCCTATTACGAAAATAGACGTTCAAACAGAAACACAATTAGAAGTTCCCAGGTCGCATCATCTCTCGAAACAGCGATGTCAATTGGCCACCACAATCGTGAGACTTGACGCCTTTAGATTTCTTCCTTTGGGGTCATCTCAAAAGTAAGGTCTATGCCAACAAGCCAACAATAATTCAACAGCTGAAGGATGAGATAATAAGGCATATTGGTGAGATCAAGGAGCAAGTATGCAAAGACATCAATTTTGACCATCGAGTGGAGGTATGCCGCCGAAGCCTTGGCGGACATTTGGGTGATATTATTTTTCAAACATAATTGCCATGACTTAAATAACATGATCCAATAGAGAAATAAATAAATTTTCATCAATAAAACTGATTTATTTACTTTTGACTTAGATCCGTCTTAATGAAACACTCTTATATATAATCCCTCTTAATGAAACACCATTTAGTTAACCTACAAACAAAAACTAAACACTATGAAAGTATGAAAATACATTTTTTAGTAAAAATACCAACAGTGCATATTTATATAAAAATGACCAACAATCCATATTTATAGTAAAATTACCAACAGTATGCACATGCTAACAAACTGTAGCCACTTCACCTACCAAACAATCAACATGAAAGAAATCTTTTCTGGCATTATTTCATAAAATGTCCACCAATTCTTAAAACAATCATACTCTATTCCAAAATATAACTTTAACAAAACAACAACATAAAACACACATATCATCACTTTTAGTAATTATGTCCACCCAAACATGTATATGTACGAAATCTGAGTATCATCTACCATGTATCCAACTGTGAAAGCAGAATAACATATATCATATGCTTATTGCTTCAAAACTTCAAAGAAAATTAAATTTCGGTATTAAATGACCCCCAAAGTGTTGCTATGACGTTAAACGGACAAATCAGTCAATCAGTTATTTTTACACATGTATCCCTGATACTGTGCCCAATTGTTAAAGCTTCTGTGATTTTTAAACGTTTTTAGATGAATGTATTATTGAAAATTTCTACAAGTATATTGTGGATAGAAGTCGGTATGATGTGGGTGATTAAGTTGGTCGTGTTAAATTTAGTATAGCATATGATTTGTTTTATATTTTTTACTGGTATCAGTGGGGAAGGTATTAATACTTTTCACCTTAACATAAACTTAATCTCCTAAAGGACATTTACACTGACACACATCATAAATATAGCACATCTTAAGACTATATTTCTTCATATATACATATGTATGTATATATATATATATATATATATATATATATATATATATATATATATATATATATTTGCGTGTGTGTACTCGTGTGTGTGCGTATATATAATGATATAACAGGAAAGAACTGTTAGATTGATGATCCGAATTTCTTTAGTATTTTTGTTTTTATTTTTATTTAAAAAAAACAGTGCTCGATAGACAAGTAGAGCCTAGATTATAATTATTTTTTTAAAAATATGATTCTATCACGACATAGAAATTACTTTGTTTCGAAACTGGTCAGCAGTATTTAAGTTTAATACCAATATTAAACCTTAACCACTGGGTGGCAGTTTCATCTTCAAGCCATGTTTTATAATAACTACTAAATACTATATATATATATATATATATATATATATATATATATATATATAAAAGACATTTTTATGTTTAACGTTCTTTTTATAGATACAATTATTTAAGTAAATACTCTGTTTATAATAAACAGTATTAAATAACATTTGTTATAAAAAGAGCATTTACTTAAATACTTGTATCTATAAAAAAGAACGTTAAACATAAAAAAAATAAAATTGTCTTTAATAAATAAATTGTCGGAATTTGTCCATTTCTTAATATATGAACGCTCCTTTGTGGCCGAGAGGTTAGGCACGTCAGCGTAAATGACGGTTCCGTATAGGATGCAGGTTCGAATCCTGTCAAAGGACGAATATTTTCTATGAAAATTTCTCGGACATTCAGGCCTGTAAATGTTATTTAATACTGTTTATTATAAAAAGAACGTTAAACATAAAAATGTCTTTAATAAATAAATTGTCGGACTTTGTCCATTTCTTAATATATATATATATGTGTGTGTGTGTGTGTAATTTTTATATATATTATTTATATATTATATATGCGCAGTACTTGTCGGAAAGCGGTCAATATCAGAGATAGAGCTAAAATGTTTAGCTGGATTGATGTATATATATATATATCCCAAGAGTTTCAAAACGGTTATCTAATCTTAAGAAATGCTCAGTGCCAACTTATTCACCAAAGTCCCGCCTATATTTAAAACACTGCTTCCTATTACAAATTCATAAAATCTCGTAATAGATTTATTTTTTGTTTCAGTAGAATTCATACAGTGAAGGATATAAATGTAAATAGGACATCTTTAACTGGGATAGCAGAAAAAAAACCATTCCAGAAAGAGTGCAGAAATCCTAGGTCATATATATATATATATATATATATATATATATATATATATATATATATATATATATGTGTGTGTGTGTGTGTGAGTACGACATACACACTTTTAGTATATGTACGATTACGAAAAAAAAAAATAGGGGTAATCAGTGCAAAGTTAGTTTTAAACCAAAAAATGATAAGAAATTAAAAAATACATCAAAGCGAAAATAAATTTTAAAAATGGATAAAAATGTAGTTGGATACGAAAGGAGCCAAAATGTAAGATTTCATTTACGACTGTCGTAAAATATTTTTTCTAGTCGGAAAACGGTAAAAGTGGATTTGTAAGAAGCGACATGAGAAAAAAAAATGGATGTAAATCTTGAATAGAAGTATCCTCCAAGAAGATAGAAAAAAATCAAGAAGGAATCGGGCCTACATAATTCTTCCACATAATGACGCAATAAATTTTATTAGGTAACGTTTCTTTTTTAAATCAAGAAACAGAAAAAAAAAGATTGCCATGGCTTAAACTATAAAGCTATGGGAAAGTAGAGAGAACATAAGATGTTGAAGTAAAAAAAAAAGAAGGAAGAACGGAAAAAGTGGGGCAAGCAAGAGGAAAGAATAAACCGGAAAGAACAAACCGGAAGGAAGAAAAGGAAAAACAGAATAAGGGAAAGAAAAACTGAAACCGAAAGAATGGAAAAATAAAAGAACGAAAACGAGGCAAAAAAAAAAAACAAAACAAAAAAAAAAACAAAGTATAAGTAAAGACAGAAAGCCAAGAAAAAAAAAAAGAAGAAAAATAGAAAACAAAGGAAAAAAAAACAGGAAAAATACATCGGATATAAAAAGAAAGTAAAGTTAAATTTATCAAAAGAGAAAAGAGCGTCTCAGAAAGAGAGAGAGAGAGAGAGAGAGAGAGAGAGAAAGAGAGAGAAAGAGAGAGAAAGAAAGAAGGAAAGAGAAAGAGAAAGAGAGAGAGAGAGAAAGAAAGAGAAAGAGAGAGAGAGAGAAAGAAAGAGAAAGAGAGAGAGAGAAAGAGAGAGAGAAAGAGAGAGAGAGAGAGAGAGAGAGAGAGAGAGGGAGACAGAGACGTTAAAAAAATAAAAAAAAAATGGTTGGCCTTACGTATCCGTGTATACTTGCTCGCTAGAACGGTTAACCAATTCCTGTTGCAGGCGCCTGTTCATGCACATTTATATTTGTCCAACACTCACAGAGCCCGCCTGTGATTGATACTGCTACTATCCTGAGCAGACCTTAGTTACAGTTTCTGGGAGAGAGCGCGTCATCTGGGGTGATCAATAGTTTGAACAAGGCCTGTATTCTCGGTCAAGATGACTTGAGATTTCGTTTTTTTTTGTTTTTTTTTTTAAAAAAAAAGGTATCAAAGAAGAGTGTGAATGTATAGGTCTCATATTTACCTTCATATAAAGCGCACTTTTTCCAGATAAAAATTAACTCTTCCAGAAATCAATCTGGCATTGAATGCTGAATCATCTCCTTACAGATGAAGAAGAAACTTGATGCGACATAAATGTCTTTCTACAGGCGAATGTTAGAATGCCATTGACAGTGTGTGTGAGCAAATTTAATTAAAAAGAGACAGCTTAAACGTCAGGTCTACGCAAGCAAGGAAAGAAGGCCTAGAAAATTTAATACTCATGAGGTATTTTGAAAGTATATCGATGATGCGTTACAGAGAGTAAGCGACAAGTTTGTGCGAATAGATAGCAGAAAATGGAACAGAGAAAAATGACAAACTGTCAAAAGTTACGTTGTTTTTGCTTTGTTTATTTAACGGTATAACGCCTACAAATACGCTTGATAATTATGCACCAAGACACTAATAACAAAAATACTAAAGAACTTTAGATTATTTACCTAACGAGTTCTTTCCCTATTTTCTATATTTTTCATATATATATATATATATATATATATATATATATATATATATATATATAATTCCTATATATATTATTTATATATTATATATGCGTGGTACTTATTGGAAAGCGCTCAATATCAGCGATAGAGCTAACATATTTAGTTGGATTCATGTGAGTTTGTGACCCTGGGTTTGACACTATTTGTGATCGTCAGACAAACACAACGATCGCAAAGGGAGCGAACTCTAGGGTGACAAACTCACATCAACGCAACCATATATATATATATATATATATATATATATATATATATATATATATATATATATATTAAATTCTGGCGTTTTAGCGGTTGATGGAACCAATTTTATATCACTCAAAATGGCGTCATATAAATGATCAAACAGAATTTTTTTTTTTTGACTGTTTCACCTTGGGTGATTTGAGGTTGGTTTCATCAAGCGTGAGAACGCTGGAATTAGAAACCAGCTGCTTAAATTTATATATATATATATATATATATATATATATATATATATATATATATATATATTTCGAAATAAAAGTCTAAAACTTAATATTACTAGACATATTAAAAACGGGCGAAGCAACCGGTTTTGCAACCGCTCTTCGGGATTCAACGGGAGATTTAATTTAAAATTAACACAGAAAAACGTACAATAAAATGAAGTTGTGGGAGGGAAAAAAATAGCAAAAGGAACTATAGACAAATCACAGCGCGCCCCAACATGAGTGCTTGTTGGGGCTCGCTGTGATTTGTCTTATGGGACATGTGAATTCATAATAGTATTGAATCTTGTAGGTGAGTAATTGTTGACCAGACCTTTAATTGCTGACGCTGCAGCCAGACTTGCCTGTTCCGCATCGGCCTAGTCGGCCATCACCGTGCCTAGGGTCGACGTGGACAGCCTACTTCATAAATCTTTGTTTGCGAAGCCAGGCCAAGATTATTTGGGCAGATAGCTCCCTTTTATGAAGGTTCCTTAAAAATCGAAGGTGCTGGGGTGAATTTTTTAATATCATTTTTCATGTGTTCTTATAATAATGGGAAAAAGAAGACGTTGCCTGTGACAGGCCCAATCCAATGGGAAAGGCATTCTCGGCTGAGTTACACCACGGAAAGTGAGAGCTGCGCTATATCGAGTCTAGTTTTTCATCTCTTCGTTACGGAGACCCGTTGCTACAGTTGGTATGTCAATTGCGCCGTATCGTAACTGTACGGGTTCTCTGTAGTGGATCCGCACTGCTGATGAGTCCCAAATAGGACAAAACAGCCGTCCAATGCTTTCTGCATTCTGTTGAGGATTCTTCTAGACTCGATGAATGAATTGGATTTGTATCCAAATCCCCCCAATAATTTTCAGTGTTTATTTATATGTATATATATATATCTTACTATTCTATTTGCATGATTCATTTTGATATTATATTTCATTACTATCATTAACATCTTATATGGATATATAGGTGTTTAGTTCGTATTAATAACATCTTTCATTGATTAGTTGGTATTATTAAAATCTTATATGTATTATCTTTATTTAACAGTTGCATATTAATTTGCCAAATTAGTTCTATATTTTTTATCTGTTTTTTTTTCAACCGTTTCTGAAAGGCGCCTCTTATTTATGATTTACAAAATTTTATGTAAGAAGTTGAACGAGCATATAAATAGTAAACATGTTAAATCACCTCTTTCGTTTTTACTTCTTAGGAAAGTTGAACGTCAGATTTCGATAGCTTACGAATGTGACAACCTGTATCTTGCCATAAGGAAATTGTCTAGGTTTTATATGCAGACAACTTCGTGTCATGACCTATATTAAAAAAAAAATCGGTGAATTTGAATTTAGTGGAAGTCACACTCAATTGGTTAATCACAGCAAAGTCCACAGGCATATTTAAAAAAAAAAAGTATTCTGCTTTTGAAATCAAATTATTCTATCACCAGTAGTTTAACATCGGCCGAGGAAATAAATTCATGGTGTTGAGCCTTTATGTAGCGAGTTTTAACATATTTAACGTTTTATTATCCTAAAATAAATAATATTTAGCTTTACTCTGTATTGAACCCTCTTTTAAATTATGTTACATACAGTGGAATTATACTCCACTCAATCTCATTTTAACTTGATATATATATATATATATATATATATATATATATATATATATATATATCTTGGTGTGCGACTTAAGTTTTGCTGTTTTTCCAGCTCATCTGGCACAAGGTATATCTTATGCTTTTTTTTAAATACACAGATGTCATATGGGAGAAACGCTGCTTATAGTCCAAAAATAAAAGTAAGATATTGCAAAAGATGCAGGCAATGAAGTGCAAAGTGTTCACCTAACTATATATATATATATATATATATATATATATATATATATATTTGTGTATGTGTTTGATATATGCTCAATCGCAAAACATTTAAAGAGACATTCCTGTCCACATTCACAATTTAGAGAAATATTAATTGACAATACAAGTATACTCCATCCTGAAAATGAAAAACAAAAACTTTAAATGCTTGAGGACGTCTATATAAGAAAAATACAACTAACATTAATTAAGGTTAGTTATGAGTATGGCAACAATGAAATGAAAATTTGAAATGTCTATAATAGCAATGCTTTTCGAATACTTAATTTGTAATTATAAACAAATTACAATTATATAAATGTAAGTCCCTTTTCCTTTGGATAAAAACACAGCAAAAAAAAATCATTGCTTTAACAGTTAATTTATATACAGGGTGACCCCCACAAAACGGGAAATTTTTAACAATCCAATAAAACCAAGAGTGATAGAAGAAAAATATTTTATACATAGCAATTGAAACCTTAAAACATGCCATTTAAGAAACAATGATTGAATTTTCATTTTTTAAAAATTACGTCCTGTAGATGGCGTCCTCCTGTACGAATGCATTCTTGAAATCTGCTGTTGAGAGTCTTCATTGACTGCTGCAACATCTCAGTTGGGATACTGTGAATTTCATCTTGAATTCTAAATGGCGAAATGTTTATTTGCTCAAGTTTACTTGTCTCGCAGTATTGCCACTTGCTCATGTCTGGCAATACGCACTTCAAAAATTCTAGTTTTTTTGGTCACCCTATATATATATATATATATATATATATATATATATATATATGTGTGTGTGTGTGTGTCTGTGTGTGTGTGTGTGTATTACAACAGTGCGTGTTCATACGTGTTTAAAATAAGAAGAGCGTTTCAGGAGCATTTACAAAACAATCACAACTATCGATCACATTAATTTTAGTCTTAGCAATTCACCACTTAAGATGATCTCGGATTAGATTGAAAGTAGGAAGATAAAAAAATGAAAAAACTATCAGTAATGAAAACATCTGAGGATTTAAAATAATAATTATGATTTTCATGTATTCGGTCAGATTTAGGGTCCGACTGGAGAAAATTTCAGCACTCGATGGAGAGATATAGAATGACCTTATTTCGCTGCAATAAGATTCTGTTCATTTGTTCGCCATCGATTATTTCTTTGTTCAATCGCAAAACTCCCTTCTCCGACTCCACAGTCCTCCCCTCCCTTGAGCCACACGGACTTATCATTGCAATTACTGTGTGCAAGAAGAACGTTTAAAATACAGACAATAAACGTAACTGTCGCAAAAAGCGAACAGCATTGTAAAAAAAAAAAAAAAATACAAACTGTCTTGTTCATTGAATCCCGAAAAACAAAATCCTTTTGACTCTTGTCTTAATGGAGTCACATTGTAGCCTAAAGTACATTACAATGTTGTTTGATCACTGAAGTTGAACACTGACATCTCTGACCATAATTAGATGAATAAACCGCGAAGAATTGAAAATGATGTAAATTCTTTTAAAAAGAATTAGAAGAATGTTAACGCCTTGCATCAAATCCAGTAAAGAAAAAGAAAAAAGAAAAAGAAAAAGGAAAACTCAATAAAGCTTAAATACTACGGTTGTTTCTAAAAGTAGAACCAGACTGATAGGCTGATAGACGGATTTCGGATAAAAACAGAAACGCTGCTCTTTATTAAAGGAATACAAAATGGTTATCGTGATAGTGTCGATTTTCTTTTACAGATAATTCTAACATTTGAGTTCCTCTTTCTTCATTAAGCTGTTAAACGTTGCCTTTTCTTTCTCAGGAGGCCAAACGTGTTCTTTCGTTATCAACCTGTCTTTCATTTTAAAAGTTCTAAACGTCGTTTTCTTTGTTTGTGAAGGTGCTAATTTTTTTCTTTCTTTGTGAAGCTGGTAAACGTCATTGTCAAGCTGTTAAACATCTTTTTTTGTCAAGATTATAAACGTTTTCTTTCTTTGTCAAGATGCTAAACGTATTCTTTCGTTGTCAAGCTGTTAAACAACTTTTTTTCAAGATTATAAACGTTTTCTTTCTTTGTCAAGATGCTAAACGTATTCTTTCGTTGTCAAGCTGTTAAACATCTTTTTTTTTGAAAGATTATAAACGTTTTCTTTCTTTGTCAAGATGCTAAACGTATTCTTTTCGTTGTCAAGCTGTTAAACATCTTTTTTTTTGTCAAGATTATAAACGTTTTCTTTCTTTGTCAAGATGCTAAACGTATTCTTTCGTTGTCAAGCTGTTAAACAACTTATTTTTGTCAAGATTATAAACGTTTTCTTTCTTTGTCAAGATGCTAAACGTATTCTTTCGTTGTCAAGCTGTTAAACATCTTTTTTTTGTCAAGATTATAAACGTTTTCTTTCTTTGTCAAGATGCTAAACGTATTCTTTCGTTGTCAAGCTGTTAAACATCTTTTTTTTTGTCAAGATTATAAACGTTTTCTTTCTTTGTCAAGATGCTAAACGTATTCTTTCGTTGTCAAGATGTCAAATGGATTCTTTCTTTGTCAAGCTTATAAACGTTTTCTTTCTTTGTCAAGATGCTAAACGTATTCTTTCGTTGTCAAGATGTCAAATGGATTCTTTCTTTGTCAAGCTTATAAACGTTTTCTTTCTTTGTCAAGATGCTAAACGTATTCTTTCGTTGTCAAGATGTCAAATGGATTCTTTCTTTGTCAAGCTTATAAACGTTTTCTTTCTTTGTCAATATGCTAAACGTATTCTTTCGTTGTCAAGATGTCAAATGGATTCTTTCTTTGTCAAGAGGCTAAACATGTTCTTTCTTTGTCAAGACGCTATACTTTTTCTTTCTTTGCCAAGATGCTAAACGTGTTCTTTCTTCGTCAACATCTTAAACATGGTTCTTTCTCAAGATGCCAAACGTGTTCTTCAACCTGTTAAATGCCTTTCATTGTCCAGGTGCTAAAATCGTTCTTTCTTTGTCTACCTGTTCAGCGTCTTTTCTCTAAACATGTTCTTTCATTGTCAAGATGTCAAATGGGTTCTTTCTTTGTCAAGATGCTATACATGTTCTTTCTTTATCAAGATGGTAAACGTGTTCTTTGTTTGTCAAGACGCTAAACATGTTCTTTCTTTGTCAAGACGCTATACGTGTTATTTCCTTGTCAAGACGCTAAACGTGTTCTTTCTTTGTCAAGCTGTCAAATGGTTTCCTTCGCTGTCATGACGCTAAACGTGTTCTTTCTTTGTCAAGACGCTATACGTGTTATTTCCTTGTCAAGACGCTAAACGTGTTCTTTCTTTGTCAAGATGTCAAATGGTTTCCTTCTCTGTCATGACGCTAAACGTGTTCTTTCTTTGTCAAGACGCTATACGTGTTATTTCCTTATCAAGACGCTAAACGTGTTCTTTCTTTGTCAAGGTGTCAAATGGTTTCCTTCTCTGTCATGACGCTAAACGTGTTCTTTCTTTGTCAAGACGCTATACGTGTTATTTCCTTGTCAAGACGCTAAACGTGTTCTTTCTTTGTCAAGATGTCAAATGGTTTCCTTCTCTGTCATGACGCTAAACGTGTTCTTTCTTTGTCAAGACGCTATACGTGTTATTTCCTAGTGAAGACGCTAAACGTTTTCTTTCTTTGTCAAGATACCAAATGGGTTTTTCTTTGTCAAGACGCTAAACGTGTTCTTTCGTTGTCAAGATGCTAAACGTCTTTCTTTCTCAAGCTTTTAAACGCCATTGTTTTTTTTTGTTGCCAACGTATTAACTGTCTTATTTCTTTATCTACATGCTAAACGTTTTCATTGTGAAATTGTGAAACATCGTCTCTCTATATATGTTAATATTTATTTTTCAATTAATTATTAATAAATTCTTTTTTACGTGAGGATATTAATTACAATGATTATAATTTTGCTACCACACTTCATAAAAAAGTCATCTAATTCCAAGTCTCGCTTACTAAACTACACATGTAAATCTCTTGAAAGATATAAATTTGCTGTTATCAACAATTTAATCCAAAAAGCTAAATGAATCTCTTCATTTAAAACTTTTTTTCTAGAGGAATTAAAGAATATAAAACAAATACTAAATAACAATGGGTTTCGCAGCTATATTTTCAAGCATAGAATCAGACTTCATTTTCAAAATGATAATTTTGTTATAGGCGCGAGTTCTTTAGAGCAGATTAATAATTAATACCACTAATATCTTATATAGAAATCAAATGCCCAACATCTACAAAACCACACACACACACACACACACACACACACATATATATATATATATATATATATATATATATATATATATATATATATATATATATATATATATATATATATATGTATATATATATATATATATATATATATATATATATATATATACAGGCACACACATATTTATATGTGTGTCTATATATATATATGTGTGTGTGTGTCTATTTATATATATATATATATATATATATATATATATATATATATATATATATATACACACACACACACACACACACACACACACACATATATATATATATATATATATATATATATATATATATATAATTGTGTATCTGGGTAGCAATCTCTCTTAATACAAGTTTCATTGAAAACGAAAACATATAGCTCCCAGACATACAGAACATTCGGACAATTTCTACATAACTTAAATACACAAAAGAAGAAAAAAAAAAAAACTTAACAGAATATATATATATATATATATATATATATATATATATATAGAGAGAGAGAGAGAGAGAGAGAGAGAGAATCCATGGGTAAGTAATCTAAGTGAATCCTATTAATATAAAATATTTAAACTCATCCACAAAATGAGACCTCAATATATTTATTATAGAGCATAGAAATCAATTTTACACACACACACACACACACACACACACACACACACACACATATATATATATATATATATATATATATATATATATATATATTTCTGTGGTGAAGGTTTCGTGCAGGACCATCCACACATTTTGAAGGGCCAAATACAAAGACCTGGTGCACTAAGTGCCACAAGATTCCCAAACGACCCTCTGCAGGTTTTGAATTCAGAGTTCTCCTTCTCCTAGACCAGTTGCCATCCAAGGCTATAGAATCCAGTCTGTCCTGCTATTTACCCATAGCTGGAGGGAGAAGAAGAGGATTCACACCTTTTCTAAGGGTATTAGAACGTAAGTAAATGTAATGGATTCGACTGGAATTCGAAATCGGCTCTCCAATTCTTCAATCCGAACCGCTAACCATTACTGCCTCCTTTTTGAATTTGAAGGTCTGATGAATTGGATCGTGATTTCGATTCCAGTATAATAAATTAGAACTATAGAATATTAGCATTTGAGCCTTTTATATTTTATTCTTGCTCTTGGAATATATATATATATATATATATATATATATATATATATATATATATATATATATATATATCTGTGATGTACACTATTTACATGGCACGGACTATGAAGGACACATGGCACAGTGCATAAAGGCGTTACTTAGATCTTGAAGAGAGGAATTAACAGGATATAACTGTTAACTGACATCCATTAGACATGGCACGTGGAACTAGAACAATCTACATCAGCGAGCGAAAGAAAGTGTTCATTTCGACCAACTGAAGAAGGACTGAGCGTTGTGATAAATATGGTAACAAAGATGATAGTCCGAACAATGTAAAAATTACAATATATATATATATAATTTTTTATTTATACTTTTTAAAATAAAGCGTTGGGAAATCATTTGACCATAGCGAAAGTTTGAAACCAAGGTAGCTGAATCGACCTATCTCCTAATTTTTAAATATATACATATATATATATATATATATATATATATATATATATATATATATATATATATATATATATTCTTTAGTCATTCTCAAGGGTGTTTTTGTGGCTGTCTTTAATTTCCCTAAAACTATTTTCTGGCTTTAAATAACCTTCAAAGCATTGATAAGCAATGAAAACAAATCACACATCTTCCTGTTTGTCGTGGATTTGGCAGGGAGAGATTTTTTTTCTGGTTATTAGATTTGCTTTGTCGTTGTCCCAAAGTAAACAGAGTTCAATCAATGCATCCCTCCCCATCTAGCGAGGTGGGCGAAGCTAATTTTGACGCAAGAACCAGTTCGTGAAGTACCAACGGACGAACGAATGTGCTTACATAAGTCTTTCTCTTCAGTCCAAGAAAACGAAAGTTGAATGAGAAAGAAAAGATATATAAAAGTAAAAATGAAAGATTGAAGGAAAAGAAAAGAAAGAAAGAAAAAAACAAAGCAAAAACAAAACAAAAAAAACCAATAAAATAACACGTAGAACGAAGCCATGAAAAAAGACGGGTATTAGAAAAAAGTAAAATCGTCAAACGAAAGAGAAAAGAAAACGAAGAAAACATAAAAAGGGAAACGTGTAAAAATAAACAAAAAATAAAAAATATATGCGTTAAAAATGCCCAAACGGATTTGCAAACGATCCATCAGTCAAGGTGATTAATCATTTTCTCTCCATTTTTAGTCTTTTTTTTTTTTAATTTGCCAATCAGCCGACCTCTTTACTTCATTGCTCAGCCTTCTGCAGATGGCAACTATCAACAAGAAAACCCTTCTCTGTCAACTTTATCAATCAATCATGGTTTAACTAAAAAAAAACCCCGGTTTCTATCGTTCGCAGCATAATTCTTGGGAATTTTAGGTTCTTAATTTGTTTACCTGACGGCAAGGTGATCTGATGTAGCCCAGGAACAAAACAAAAAAAAAAAAAATTCTATGTTTAACCCCTTCCCCGGCGTGGACGTGTATATACGTTTTAACGGAAGACACCTAAGAGGACTGCGTGTCAATACAGACGCAAAAGAGGCCTCGGATCGCATGCGCATATGTTTGTCAACATCAGTTACATCCGAGTTTTCCCCCGCTATTAGCAGGACAGTTTGGCACGTCTAGCTAGATACGGGCCACTCAGCAACTTGTCAAGATGCCAGTCTTTGTAAGATGTCTCAAGACAATAAAAGCTTGTCACGTCTAGCTAGATACGGGCCACTCAGCAACTTGTCAAGATGCCAGTCTTTGTAAGATGTCTCAAGACAATAAAAGCTTGTCACGTCTAGCTAGATACGGGCCACTCAGCAACTTGTCAAGTTCCAGGTTTTGTAAGATGACTGATGCCAATAAAAGTCTGTCACGTCTATCTAGATATGGGCCACTGAGCAACTTGTCTAAATCCGGGTCTTTATAAGATGCCTCATGAAGGGAAATAATAGCAGAGTAAAAATTCCATTTAGTATATATATATATATATATATATATATATATATATATATATATATATATATATTAGAAATTTGCAAAAAGAAAGACGTAACAATGTCGTTTTTTGACGTATTTTTTAACGTCAAAAAACGACATTCTTACGTCATTATTTTTGCACCAACCTATTATATATATATATATCCACTCATTTTCGAGGATATACGTCTACTAGAGGGGCTATACAATTCTTACTGCAGACGCTCGCTCAGGCATATTTGTGCTTTATACTGCAACTATGCTGAGTAGACCTTAGGTACAGTTTCTGGGAGAGAGCGTGTTATCTAGCGTGATCATCAATCTGAACGACGCCAGCACGCTCAGGCCCTCGGTCACGATGACTTGTTAGCTTGTGCTAGCACAGACGGCCCCCAAGAATTCCGTCTACCCAATTTCACTCAGAAGGCTAGGGTCAAACTAATATGGTTTCAGGCGCTTTCCAAAGGTGCCGAACGCTGGGATACCCCCCGCAGACTAATAATAAAAGCCTCCTTCCTGACAAATCAACCGTGGTGTGAATTCGAACCCGACTCATGGTCAGAAAGTGAACGTTCTAACATTATATATATATATATATATATATATATATATATATATATATATATATATATATATATATATATAAATTTACTTTTTTTTTTTTTTCATTTATATATATATATATATATATATATATATATATATGTATATATATATATAATAAATATATATATATATATATATATATATACATATATATATATATATATATAAATATATATATATATATAAATGTACTTTTTCTTTTGCATTTTTCATATATATATATATATGTGAAAAGTGTATATAAATATAAATAAATATAAGTATGTATAATTATTTATATATTATATGCGTGGTACTTTATTAGAAAGCGCTCAATATCAGAGATAGAGCTAACATATTTGGTTGGATCGATGTGAATTTGTGACCCTGGGTCTCACGAGTTTGTCTGACGATCGCTAAAGCGTGAAACCCCGGGTCACAAACTCACATCTATCCAACCAAATATATATATATATATATATATATATATATATATATATATATATATATATATATATATATATATATATATATATATATATATATATATATATATATATATAATAAATATATATATGTACTTTTTCTTTTGCATTTTTCTTAATGGTTTCCGTGATATTATAGATTTTCAGGTTGTGTCAAAAAATGTTTCGGATTTTATTGATGATTTTTGTTAAGATGGATCTCCATCTAAAATAATTTCTGACTTTAAATAACCTGTTAAACGGTTGATAAGCTATAAAAAAAAACAAATCAATGAGATATATTACGTTGGTGCAAAAATAATGACGTAATCATGTCGTTTTTTGACCTTAAAAAATACGTCAAAAAAAGACATTATTACGTCGTTATTTTTGCACCAACCTAATAAATAAAATGTCTGCGTGTGTGATACAACTTGTACAATGGTTGCTGCAATTTTTGTCCTTTATTTTCATATGTAACATACAAACATTAATTATTTATTCTTTGTTTTGTAACTTTGATAACGAGTCGTGAAAAAAAATTGTAATGAAAGCCACTTTACGCTACTTCTGTGGGGGAAAAAATCTCTAGGCGAAGAAGCAGTGACAAAAGATATTAATGTCAAGGGGCGCGTGGCAAAAAAACTGGTACAGACATTTCAAGCAAGTTAACACCAGCCTTGAAGGCAAATCAAACTCTGGATGAACCTATATTATGGAAGATGAGGCCCTGTCTGAAAACAGGCAAACAAAAGCACTCTTATATTGTCGGCAGAACTTGGTCCATCAGCAACGTCAATCGACACCTCCATAAGCTCGGCATTATGAAAAGACTTTTGAGAAGTTGCTCTGACCAAAGCACAACGACATCGTAACATTTAAAAACAATTACTGACAAATTCATGTGTTGCTCTGTTTTTGGTGTCGAATTGTAACTGGGAATGAAATATGGATGCATTCTCGTAAATCTTCAAAAAGAAATCAGTCTCTTTGTTCCGGCCAGGCTTCCGAAACTGTTGACAATATGAGCGGTTTGAATAGAAGATCATGTTGTGTATTCGGAATTTCGATGGAGTGTTTCACTAGTTTCAGATGGCCATGCTGTAAGCGCTCACCTTTATACTCAACAACTGCTACGAGTGGAGGGTGCTTTGAAAGCTTGCTAACCAGCATTGATTAATCGAAGACCAAGCACAGATTTGAGGAACTTGATGGGCTGGAAGTGATGCCTTAACCTATCTACCGTCCAGATTTCGTAGCATCTGATTACTACATTTTCCGAGTCACGGCCCATTTCCTGCGCAGACGGAAGTTTAATGTGGATGGGAAACGTGTGAAGGGAGATTTTTTTGCCTCCAAACCAGCTAAATGGTATATGCATGTAAATGAGCTCGTGGCACAACGATGGCAAGCGGTAAGAGAATATAATGGAATTTATTTTGATGAATAAACAATTTTCGTATGATGTTTGTTTGAACAATTAATTCAAGCTTGAAATCCGTCAAATTCTTTCACTTTCAAATTTGGTTAAAGGCAGTTTCTAATTAGATTTCCCTTGCAAAACTGTAATGAGTTAAACAGTATGAATTTTAACCAATGAAAACAAATGGAACTTCTATTCCTCATATTAAAAGCTTACACAGCTTTTCATATAAGGAATGGAAATGCCATTCCATCCTTCAGAAGTAATTAACTGTTCTTCGATCAGACGTGTCGTCAAATACGTACTGGGCTAATAGTTGATTTTATTCTGCAACAATAAATTGTGTTCAGCTGAGTAAGAGTTGAAATTTAACAAATTACATCAGTTGAAATTGGTGTGACATGTAGTCTTCTTAATATAGGAAAACAAACCCATCCATATGGTGAAAATTGCTCAACACAACCGAGAAACCTTTATAAGCGGGGGTAATGTGGTGTCTATGTAGTCCACCACTAGAAGTTGTTTACATACTTCACGACGTTGGCGAGTATTGTATTTTGTTGATGTTATAAAGATTACCATTTCATTTCCAATATCCGTTTTGGTTATTCCTTTTTCAGTAACATTTCCTAAGTTACAACAGATAGATAGATAGATAGATATATGGATGAGAACAGACTGAGATAGATAGAAAGAGTATTGTATTTTGTTGATGTTATAAAGATTACCATTTTATTTCCAACCTCCGTTATTCGTTATTCTTAACTCTTCCTAGGTTGCATCACATAGATAGATAGATAGATAGATAGATAGATAGATAGATAGATAGATAGATAAGTGACTGAGATAGCTAGCTAGCTAGAGAGAGAGAGAGAGAGAGATGGTGTTATATAGCGTATCTATGAACATTAACGGGTATGTCTGAATGCTCATAAATACGTTGGACACTATTTTAAGTGGGGGTAATGTGGTGTCTATATAGTCCACCACTAGAAGTTGTTTAGATAGATAGATAGATAGATAGATAGATAGATAGATAGATAGATAAGGACTGAGATAGCTAGCTAGCTAGCTAGAGAGAGAGAGAGAGAGAGAGAGAGAGAGAGAGAGAGAGAGAGAGAGAGAGAGAGATGTGTTATATAGCGTACCTATGAACATTAACGGGTATGTCTGAATGCTCATAAATACGTTGGACACTATTTTAAGTGGGGGTAATGTGGTGTCTATATAGTCCACCACTAGAAGTTGTTTAGATAGATAGATAGATAGATAGATAGATAGAGAGAGAGATAGTGTTATATAGCGTTACTATGGACACTAATGTGTATGTCCGAATCCTCATAAATGCGTTGGACACTATCATAAGTTTAGGTTAATATGCTGTCTAAGTATAACTAACAGTGGTTTACCTACTTTACGCCGCTGGCGAGTATTGTATACAAATAAAGAGGAAGAACAGACAGATTAAGAAGGCACCATTTCTTAGCATTTACTTAAAAAAAAAATAGTGATCGATACAACGAGCAAAATATTATAATAATAATTTTATTATAAAATATTTTACATCGCTACATACAAATTTCTATATTTCGGAACTTAAAAATGGTTTCTCATCAAATGTGTTTTTTAACTTTGGAATCTTGAATCTCAAATGAGCTACCAGATTGTTTTCTTATTTCCCAAGTAAATAGGTTTCGTCATTACTTATACAACATCGCTTCAGGGCAATCTTCAGCGTGAAGGGTTATAACGGAGACTGAGATATCCAGAAAAGGGGCTAGAACCATCTACTCCAGCGTAGAATTACAAACGTGTATCACCTGAAGAAGGCCGGAGCGCATACCGACTGAAACGTTATGAATAGGACAATAAAGGTGAGGACAACAATCCTACAATGTAAATAGTTACAATACTGCCCCCCCCCTTAGAAATACAGACAAAAAACCAAAAAAAGAAAACGGGTTCGGTTCGAAATTTGAACGTATATCACCTGAAGAAGGCCGGAGAGCATAACGACCGAAACGTCGTAAATATGACAATAAAGATGTGGACAACAGTTTGAACGACGTTAATAGTTACAATACCTTATCTCAGCAATATAGACAACAACAAAAAGAAAAAAAATTGAAAAGAAACGGAAAAATGCCGGCATTTCAAAGTAGATATTCCCTGTTTTCGATCGTTAATAAGTTACTCTAAAACAGACAAAAGATTTTTAAAAGAAATTTTTATATTGTTCAACAATTTCACACTGGAATGATTCAATGATATTAGGCGTCGTAGACTTTAGGGACTGGAAAGAGTTCCGAGTAAAATGTATTGGCTTTGCAGCGTAATTAGGAAGGATGGTGGATACCCTTCTCAGTCTGGTTTATCTGTTCTTCCCAACCGGTTCAGATATTGAGGGTTGGGTGGGGGAAAGCGAATGAAGAGGGTGGGCAGGAGAGGCGTAATCGGATAAAGCATTTATTTCTTTGTTCATGGTGAGTAAACAAGAAAATTACAGACAAAAATACAGATTTCCTCTTGAGAAGAGATTAAATATATATAGGTAAACAAAAATATAATAATAGGGAGAATAAAGCGTATGAAACTGGTTTTATGTCTCTTAACATAACAACCCCCCACACACACATATATATATATATATATATATATATATATATATATATATATATATATATATATATATATCAGGTCATCCCATAAGTTCTGTCCGAATTTTAACTTTTTTTTAAAATGAACGAAATTTAAAGAGTATTTTATAGAGCTGAACATTAGTTTTATTTTTATGTTTAGATGCATTTAAACTGATCAAATTTTATTTCAGAGAACAATAAAATTAAATTTTGTTTGATTAAAACCCTGCTAACATGGAAGTACCCAAGAATCATTTGAGGCACATAATGCTTTATGAGTTCAAGAAAGGAAACTCAGCAGCCGAAGCGGCTAGAAATATTCACTCAGTTTATGGAGAGGAATGTATGAATGAAAGAACTTGCAGAAGATGGTTTGCAAAATTCAGAGGTGGAGATTTCACCCTTGAAGAGGAAGATCGAACCGTACGTCCAGTTGAGTTTGATGAAACGCTTCTTGAAGCAGCCCTTGAAGAAAATCCTGCTTTATCAGTTGAGGAATTGGCAGTGGTTCTCAGTTCAAACCATACAACTGTTCATCGTCATCTTCAACAACTTGGAAAAGTTCCTAAACTTGGAAAATGGGTGCCTCATGAATTGTCTGAAAACAACCTCAAATCCCAAGTTGACATCTGCTCTTCTCTCCATTCTCACCAACTTGTTTCACCTTTTTTGGATAGACTTGTGACTGGCGACGAAAAATGGATCTTTTATCGAAATGTTAAGCATCGTAGACAGTGGCTTGGTAAAGGGGAAGGATCCCAGTCACAGCCGAGAAGGGAACTTCATGGGCAAAAGGTTCTTCTTTCAATTTGGTGGGATCGCTAATGAATAATCCACTTTGAATTTTTACCACCTAATGCAAAAATTAATGCCCAAATATAATGTCAGCAATTAGAGCGTTTGAACCAAACTTTGAGGAAAAAAGACCTGCTCTAGTGATTCGAAAAGGGGTGATGTTTCATCAGGAAAATGCGCGACCCAACACAGCAAGAATCACGTCACAAAAGATCGAAGAAATTGGTTTGGAGAAAATTCTTCATCCACCTTATTCTCCCGATCTTGCTCCTTCAGACTACCATTTGTTTCGTAGCTTACAGAATCATTTGGAAGAAACAGCTTTTGTAACACAGGAAGAGGTTAAAACTGACATTTGTGATTTCTTCGAATGAAAGCCAAAAGAATTTTACAGTAATGGAATTAGTAAGCTTGTTAATAGATGGAAGGAAGTCATAGAATAATCCACTAAAAATCCTTTTAAATTACATTACCTTATCACCTCCAGTGTCCAGACTTAAGAGGGTGTCTGTCTGACTGTTTGCTTGACTCATCATTTTCACTTGTGTTTACTGATAATATTATATGTCATACAAGCGCGCGCGCGCACACACGCGCACACACATAAACACACACAGACACACACACACACATATATATATATATTAAAGAAAAAGAAACCACTTTAAAGTACCATTATAATAATTTATTTCGCCAGAGTCCTTTTTAAGGAGGTCGGATCATCAGATAGCACTTCCAAAATATATAATATATATATATATATATATATATATATATATATATATATATATATAAAGAAAGATTTTTATGTTTAACGTTCTTTTTTATAGATACAAGTATTTTTAGTAAATGCTCTGTTTATAATAAACAGTATTGACGTCATTTGTTTACATTTGATACGCCATGAGCATGGAAGATTGAAGTTTATAAGCAGTAAATTCGAACGATCCTTTGTGACCGAGCGGTTAGGCACGTCAAGCGAAATGACGGTTCCGTATAGATATGCAGGTTCGAATCCTGTCAAAGGACGAATATTTTCTATGAAAATTTCTCGGACATTCAGGCCGGTAAATGTTATTTAATACTGTTTATTATAAAAAGAGCATTTACTAAAATACTTGTATCTATAAAAAGAACGTTAAATATATATATCTATATATACAAATATATATACACACACACACACATATATATATATACATACATATATATATATATATATATATATGTAACGGTTGTCCATGTCGTGTAACACCATGCGATAATTGTCCTTCACGCAAAATGTTTAATATCTACATAACTACTAAACTAATTGTGTTTCTTTTCCCCAGGTTTTCAGATAAGACGTTTCGACATCTTGTCATCATGTGTCGTAAGAATCACTGAAAAAAAGTTATCTAGCTAGAAAGAGAACATATTAAAATCGTTTGTTTCAAATTCAATGTGTCTTCCCCACAGAGCAATGGTGAGAAGAAAAAGACCATTCGGGCCTTCAGTAGTAATGCCAACATTCATACTCCGGCCGCCACTGAAGAATTATTAAGAGAACGGTGAATAATTTTAAAATGAGGGAATAGTAGAAACTATAACTAGATCTGGAGGGATCATCATATCAATTTTGGGATAAATACATCTTATTAACATATATAAGTGTTATAAAAACCTCGGAGAATTCCAGTAAGATATCTTTAGGCATTTCTAAGGTAAAACAGTTCAAAGCTTAATCTAAAAATTAGACATTACTGTTTTTAAACACCATCAGTCCCATGATTTCTCTCAAGGACACATATTTTCTATGAAATTTTTCGAGCCTTCAGGCCGGCAAATGTAGTTAATACTACTTATTATAAGCAGAACATTTACATAAATATTTGTATCTATAGAAATAACGTATAAATAGAATATATATATATATATATATATATATATATATATATATATATATATATATATATATATGCATGTTTCATTAAAAACGACTGACAAGGTACTACGGTTGCTTTTATTTAATTTTTCTTGTGTTCGAACAAGAGCTTTTCTGGACAAAGGTGTGTAAGAACTGTCCAAATGTTTTATATTTCCGAGCGCTTTCGGCTTTACCTCTAGCCGTTAACAAGGATGATTCGATTTTTCAGCTTAATTGAGAGTGTGCGTTCTGTGTATGTCTTAGTGTGTGGTAGGGATGTTTTTAATTTCCGAATACGGTTAGCACATTGTTGGTAGTTAATATTGTTAAGTGTTGGCTTTTTCTTTTTTATTATTAAAGCTTCCATTATTTTTAGTCTTTTTTTGCAGGTGGATGCAGTTAATATATTTGTGTTTTCTACTAGTATGTTTCTAATGGAGTGTTTAAATGGGTCCTAATGGAGCTGTGATCAGATAGGTGTAACGTAAGACGTCTGGATAAGCATGTAGTTGTGTAACCGATGTAATTATTTATGAGTCCGGTTTGATATTCTCACTGAGTACATAAAAAGGAAAATAGAGACTCAAGCGTTCCAGTAAAGGAAGAGAATTGATAAATTTCTCTTTCTGTCGGCACGGTCGGTGTAATTTAATATATACTGTTGTCTAAAGTACGCAGATGTTTTGCTGACCATGCATTGCCTAAAATGGAAAACAACGAATCTAGATAGTCGTACGCACAATCCGGATTGTCTGAAAGGTGTTGCCCTATTACCGGTTCTTGTACCGTCTTGTACCGTCTGCGTCAGCCGTGTATTACGGGTAATAATATCCTGTCTTATATTGCCAGACACGTGCAATCCGCGGTTCATTGTGCTCATTGGTCCTTCCTATATAGTCAGCGTCACATTGAGCTTTAAATTTATATACGGCTAAACTATCTTTTGTAAAAGCGCGAGGACAATATCAAAAGCAATACGTGTCCTGACGGCTGGAGACACACTTGATCTTACTTACATACCTCCAACCAAGGCAATTTCAGATACACCGGACACATACGAAACTAGGGACTCGAAATTTTTAACCCTTCACTCAAGTGTACGTTTAACGACATTCTGCCGGCAACCATTATGTATATATAATGTTGGCGTATATCTATACATAGGTGACTGCGTAGATGGATGTTCACCAAAAAACAAATGTGAGATAATAAAAAATAGGAAGTGTTTTCGTTATCAACCTTAGCTTATCGTTATGCCATGAGGAGGAACTGTCGACTCGGAATCTCCTGGGCCTTAAATAACGATCTGAAATGACATTTTATCTTTAACTGCGAAAAAGATTTTATCCTAACTGCTAATACGACACATACAAACAAATACGCCCACATGTGTATATCTTTCAGGTAAGTTTTATGACATTCAAACAACAAGGTCTGTGAGTTGAGTATTTGATAACATTTTTTTTAGTAGAAAATATGATGACATTTTCTCTGTGACACTGATAACGTGAATGTTCTGGATGGAAACAAAAATAGTTCAATCTAACCAGAAATTATTTGCACTATTTACACAGTTTGGACTGTTGTCCTCGTCTTTATTGTAATATTCACGACGTTTCGGCTGTTGTACACTCCGGTCTTCTTCAGGTGATATACGTTGGATATTCCAACTGAAAACTTCACGGGGGTAGATTGTTTTAATTCCACATGCCATGCCGTCCTGGGTATGACGATAAACTACACCCGCGTCCTGGGTAAGACGATAAACTATGTCCAACAACAAGGCCTCTGATCAGGAGGTTTTGAGGAGTGTGGAACCACCTTTTAATTGCTGGTGTTCCCAGGTCCACTCTGACAAAGGGTGGTAGCATTTGTTAGGGTCCCAACTATGGGCAAACAGTTAGCCCCAAAACTGGGCTCAAAATACTATGGAATTGTAAAAATAGGTTTTAATACCAGAAATACTTTGTAAAAAATAACTGTCAGAAATAAATATTACCAGCCATAAAAATCTTGTCGGCATTAAAGAAACCATTGAGTTGTTGATATGTCGTAAAACAAATTAAACCAAATCAAAGAATACATATTCTGTTCGTACGAACCTATCCTAAAATTCTTGTCGGCATTAAATAATCCATTGAGTTTGATATGCCCTTAAAGAAAATAAACCAAATCAAAAAATACATATTCTATTCATACGAACCTATCCTAAAAATGTTGTCGGGATTAAATAACCCATTGAGGTTGATATGTCGTAAAAGAAAATAAACCAATTCAATGAAGACATAGTCTATTCATACGAACCTTTCCTAAAATTCTTGTCGGCATTAAATAACCCATTGAGGTGTTGATATGCCGTAAAACAAAAAACAAACGCCATGCCTTTTCTGGCTATCCCATTTTTCAGTTAATTCTCTTTAGTTTTTTACTCACCTCTGTTGTGGCCAGGTATTAAACTCACAACCCTTTGGGTCAAGTCACTTTTTTTTGGGTGGGGGGATTACTTTAATCAACGCTTTCATCCACTGTCCCATATGACGCCGACGTCACAAGGACAAAAACTCTAAGATGAAAGCTAAAAACCGTAGACGTCAAAATAAATCAAGGCATCTTCTATGTGCCGTGTTTCTTAAGGTCGTAGTTGATCAAGGCTCTTTACGATTTCTCGTCTTTTATAGCTCTTAGCAATGTTTCTCTTTCTTGCCATCTCTCTTAATCCTTGTTCTACCAACCATTTACTTAAGCTCATTAGATAGTTTATTCCTTATTTGCGTCTTGCTTTCAACATGTCCTGTGAGTGTTAAATTTTCCAAGCCCTCTTTCCTAATTATGCGCCTTAGAAATTCTAATTCTCTTTTTCTGATTTTAAGTAAGTACAGAAATGTAATTATGAGGTTCGGCTGGAAAGATATAAACGTAAGTAGACACACCAGTTGGTAGCGTAAAAGACATGGATGTATACCAGAAAACAAAAGGTGTTCAGCTAGTTGTTGTACCCTGCTATATTTGCGTGTCTCTTAGTGTGCTAACTCGCATTTATATCTTTGTCAGACTACGGACTTTTCAGCCGAACCTCGTATCTGAGAAGTGTTAAGACATCAATGATCTTCCTGACGTCATCAATTCTCAAGTAAGCACCTACGCAGACGGCACTACCATTTTCTCAATAGTAAATCCGACATTGCTGACAAAGTTAACTTGGCCGTTGGATTCGAAAGCGACCTCCAGTCTGTGGTTGACAGGGGCAGGAAATGGCTTGTGAATTTTAATGCATCCAAAACGAGACTGCTGTCATTTATTCACTATAGAGAAACTTCCCTGCCTCCTATCAGCATGGTTGATGCTTAACTCTACGAGAACGCTTCACTGCGCCTTCTTGGTCTCGCGTTTTCCACTGACTTGAGGTGGAACAACTACATTGAATCAATTGCTGCATCTATTGCAAGGAAAGTTAGTTCTCTGTGTTGCGCCAGAAGGTTTTTCTCGCTTGAGCCCATCTTTTACATCTAAAAATCTACCATTCGTCCGTGGATGAAATACTGTTGCCATATATGGTCTGGTTCCCCCCGCTGTTCATTTCGAGGTTCTCGACAAAATCCAAAGACGGATATGCAATGTGATCGATCCTGATTTGGGGTCTCCACTCCAGACACTTTCTCACCGACGTAATATGGCTTCCCTCTGTCTTTTCTATAAATATTTTTATGGCATCTGCGCTGACGAGCTATTTTCCCTGGTGTCCTAACTGCATGAATTTAAGCGTGTCTACTAGGTTGGCACCTCGGTCCCACCCTTTTACTGTCGAAAGAGTTAAATGTAACCGCCTCTTCTACTCCAACAGCTTCTCCTCTCGCACTTACCGACAGTGGAACTCTCTTCCTCTTCTTTGCTTTCCTGAAAACTATAATCTTCAAAAATTTAAATGTAATGTCAATCGACATCTTCTGATGTCTTGATCCCTTTTCTTCTTTTTAGCCTTCTCCGTTCGTCTTTTTAGCCTTTCCTCAATCTCAGTCTTTTCCCTTACTTTCACTCTCTGTAACCCTCTGCATACTAGTGGCACTCCCACCTTGAGTGGTCTGAAATGTCGCCATATTTATTACAACGTTTCGGCCTTTGTACGATCCGGCCTTCTTCAGGTGGTTGGAATGTCGAACTGAACGCTTTATTGTGCTCACGTAGACTGTTCTAGTTCCACGTGCCATGTCTAATGTATATCAGTTATCGCCTGTTAATTCCCCTCTCCAAGTTCTCCACTGCCTTAACCGGGTATTGAACTCACACTCTTTGGGTCCTTTATCCACTGTGCCATGTGTCCTAGACATCTAAGACATTTAGAAATAAAAATAATATTACGGAACGACTATGTCCTGTGTGGCAGTGAATGTGAAGAATGTTGGAATGTTGGAGAGTAGACTGGAGATGTAGTTCTACAGGAGGATGCTGAGAATGCTATGGCATATGAGCAAGGACGACGTTTTAAGGAAAGCGAGGACGCAAAAGACGCATTTGCTGATTATCCGAAAGATATAGTTGAGATTTCTGGAATAAGAAACGGTGTTGGAGAATATAGAAGGCAAGCGGGCTAAGAGAGAAAAAATCCTCTGACATGAAAATTATATTGCATCAATTAATAGGCCCGTAGGAAAGTTGGTTTACGGCGTCTTGCAAGACAAATTTTCTCGCCAGAATCTATCTTAGATATTCATAATTCTACCATTCGTCCGTGCTTTGAATATTGCTGCTTCATCAGGTCTGGTGCTCCTGATCCATATTTAGAAATACTTGATTAAAGTCCAGAGAAGAATCAATGCAATGTTATTCATCCTGATCTGGCATCTCGGCTTCATTCGCTTTCCTAACACCGTAACGTAGATTCCATGTGCTTTTTCTACAAATACTTTCATGGTAATTGTTCTGCTCTTCTGTGGTACCTAGACTTTATGAATTTAACCGCAGTACTAGATTGAGGGCAAGGTCTAATCATTTTACAATTGAAATGGTTAAAGGTAACCGGAAGTTCTATGCTAACAGTTTCTTCTCCCGCTTGTGGAACTCTCTTCCGGCAACTTACTTCAGAGTTAACTTTGATCTTGAAAAATTTAGATGCAGCACCAGTCGTTATCTTCTGTCTTATTAATTCTTGTTCTTTTATTGGTCGTTCTCCTTAATACTGCTATTTTCCTAATATTCTTTCACACTCGGTAACCCCTTGCGTCTTAGTAACCTTATTGCTTTGCTTGAGGTGAAATGATTACAACCCCTCCCTCCCACAAAAAACCTACCTAACAAGCTTATGTAAATGGAAGGTGGGAATGGGACTGGGAGGGATAGTGTTATATAGCGTACGTATGAACAGTAATGGCTATTGTAAGTGGGGGTAATGTGGTGTCTATGTAGTCCACCACTAGAAGCTGTTTACATAGTTCACGACGTTGGTGAGTATTGTATTTTGTTGATGTTATAAAGATTACCATTTCATTTCTAACCTCCGTTTTTGTTATTCGTTATTCTTAAATCTTCCTAGGTTGCAACACATAGATAGATAGATAGATAGATAGATAGATAGATAGATAGATAGATAGATAAGTGACTGAGCTAGCTAGATAGATAGATAGATAGAGAGAGAGAGAGAGAGAGAGAGAGAGAGAGAGAGAGAGAGAGAGAGAGATGGTGTCATATAGCGTACCTATGAACATTAATGGGTATGTCTGAATGCTCATAAATATGTTGGACACTATTGTAAGTGGGGGTAATGTGGTGTCTATGTAGTCCACCACTAGAAGTTGTTTACATACTTCACGACGTTGGCGAGTATTGTATTTTGTTGATGTTATAAAGATTAATATTTCATTTCCAATCTCCGTTATTCCTCATTCAGTAACATTTCCTAGGTTGCAACACATAGATAGATAGATAGATAGATAGATACATAGATAGATAGATAGATACATAAGAGACTGAGGTATATATATATATATATATATATATATATATATTTAGAGAGAGTGAGAGAGTGTGTGTTATATAGCTTTACTATGAACACTAATGGGTATGTCCAAATCCTCATAAATACGTTGGGCACTATTTTACGTGGGGGTAATGTGGTGTCTATGTAGTCAACCACTAAGAGTGGTTTTATCTATTTCACGCCGCTGGTGAGTATTGTATTTTGTTGATGTTATAAAGATTACTATTTCATTTTTAATCTCCGTTATTCCTCATTCAGTAACACTTCCTAGGTTGCAACACATAGATAGATAGATAGATAGATAGATAGATAGATAGAGATAGATAGATAAGAGGTACATATATATATATATATATATATATATATATATATATATATATATATATATATATATTTAGAGAGAGAGAGCAATTTGGGGCCCGATGTTGCTGGGGGTATATCGAGTTTATGAATGCTTCTAAATGGTCACAAAACAGTTTAAGGTTCGGTTTGTTATGTCTGCTGATAAGAAAGCGGATTCATTGTGTTGTGTCAGACATTTTTTTATCCGAATCAAACTCTTCATGTTCAAAAGTTTATTGAGAAATCATAAAGATTTTTACTGATATGCGTTCAACCAATTTAACTGAGGTGAATTCATTCATTTTCCAAAGTTATTTGTGTGTAAGTGAATTTAACGAAGCCAACTCGTATTCGAACTCTGCTCCCTGATTTCAGATAGATAGATAGATAGATAGATAGATAGATAGATAAGAGACTGGGAGAGATGGATACATAGATAGACAGATAGATCAATAGATAGATAGAGAGAGAGAGCGATAGTGCTGTATAGCGTACCTATGAACATTAATGGGTATGTCTGAATGCACATAAATACGTTGGACACTATTGTAAGTGGGGGTAATGTGGTGTCTATGTAGTCCACCACTAGAAGTTGTTTACATACTTCACGACGTTAGCGAGTATTGTATTTTGCTGATGTTATAAAGAGTACCATTTCATTTCGAACCTCCGATTTGACTATTCCTCATTCAGTAAACGTTTCTAGGTTACAACAGAGAGTAAGAGCACAGATATTGCTTAGAGTGAAGAAGTTATGGAGAGCCATGATCAACCAGGTCCGGAAGGGTCACGGTACATATAAGAAGGAATATGATGGGCAGGGACAATTTACTAGATGAATGGGATCATTAGAATCATAACATATTATATTATACAAGTGAAGTGCGCCGTATATGTTATAGAGGTGCTGGTTTGAAACGAGCAAGTTTGTTCCTTATATATTGGTCCGCCAACATTATCTCATAGTTTGTAAGAACCTTTGCATTGGATTTGTCTGGCGTAAGCTGCCCTCGTTGGAACGCTGTGCGTTAATATGAATACCGCTTCGATGTCAATTTGATCACTCACAGCGCTTTCTCCTATCTAATGAGAAACTTTGCTCGCTTAGTTCATTCTCTCACCTATTCGATCGATTGGTTATTTAATTCAGGGTAGGTTTAAAAAGAAATTCAAACCGGTATGCTGTTCGGCCATCCATAGACAGCTAAATGCAACGATATGCTTAGAATAAACCGCTTCTGTATTCATGGCTCGGATGGACTGACTTACGGGCAATGGCAAATAATGTCGAAGAAGGAGCTGAAATTTGATGATATTTATCAAGGTTCACTTAGTCTGGCACAGGGCCACAATAGTGGTACTCAATTAGAAAGGAAGTCGCTACTGATCGAATGGTCTGATCCATCGGGATTAACTTGTTTAGTCTCATATACCATCATATATATATATATATATATATATATATATATATATATATATATATATATATATATATATATATATATCACTTGAGCGCTTAGCTTTGGAGCGGGTAGAATGGAGATCAACGTGTTTTAGTCGACTCGGGAATTTTCAATCTGCTTGTCTGTCTGAAGCTAGAGCAAAATCTAAAAGGTCAGCCAATCTAACAGTGACCTCATTTCACAATCCTCACACTTGCTCCATCTGTGGCCTCCTTTGTAAATCACTAACGGGTCTTAAATGTCACTTAAGATTATCGCACAAACTTTCATAACTGAATCAATAAGCTGTCAGATCCTCATACGTCGAAACCGACAGGAGAGATCATTATATATATATATATATATATATATATATATATATATATATATATATATATCCTTCGTAGCCTACGAAGGCTTGAAGTGTTCGACAACGATTGCCTTCGCCGCATTCTACGATGCCGCCGAATCGATCGTGTGCCCACAGCCACTCTACGTCGTCGCCTGAGTCTCCGTAATCTTCCATCCGTCCTGCTCCAGCGTCGGCTCCGGTGGTTTGAGCACGCAGCTCAACGCCCGGAGGGAGAGCTCATCCGCGATGTACTTCTCCCCGCTTCTCTTCCTGGCTGGCGAAAACGTGTCGGTAGGCAGCTGGGGACGTGGGCTAGCACAATCAAGGATGACCTAACAGTACTATCGGGTCCACAAGTAGTTGGTCTTCGACGATGGAATCGCGATTGGCTCGCCATACCTCGTGACCTGGCTCAGGATCGACGAGCGTGGGCAGCGATGGTCCGTGATGCTGTACTTGCTCGGGAGGAAGCCTGTTCAAACCGACCAGGGTGAAAACCGATAAAGTCAAGTCAAGATATATATATATATATATA
>CAHIKZ030000700.1:2462500-2472500 GCA_903632075.3 Acanthosepion pharaonis | reverse complement strand
AGAGAGCGTTTTTTTTTTTTTAAATCACGATCACAACGGAATAGAAATTTTATCGCAGTTGCAATAAGTTCGACATTGCAATTTACCCCTGAAGATGATCTTGGAAAAGATGGTAAGGACTTGTGTAAACAAAAAACCCGCCGCATTCCTTGATGAATTTTATCTTCACATCAAGAGACTGATTAGACAATGTGTCTATATTATTTGATTAAACAATTCTGAATGAAGATATGCACCTATATATATATATATATATATATATATATATATATATATATATATATATAGTTTCAAAATTAATTTGAAACATTTAAAACCATTTATTCTACATTCAACATCATCATATGATAAATATATTTATCTTATAATTTTTAAAATAAATAATTATATCTGCTCTACTCTGTATTGAGCACTCTTTTAAGAATAGTAATTGTTGGTTACTGAATTTATTCCGTATACACCAATCCTATATATATATATATATATATATATATATATATATATATATATATATATATATATATATATATATATATATGTATAGTAAAAAGGAAGAACAGTAAGACATGTAATCCGGTGCTCTTATTGATATTTATATTTTTACACAACAGTGTTCAATGCAAATGTACAGAGCGTACATATTATAAATTAACTGATTTAAAAATATGGTTTCATCTCTACACAGGAATTACCATGTTTCAAAAGCAGAAAACAAAAACTTTTGGAATTTTGGAATTCAATTTTAATTTTAATTTAATATAATCGAATTTGAAGTTTTGGTTTTCTGTTTTTGAAACAAGGTAATTCCTGTGTAGCGATGAAACCATATTTTAAAATTTTTTAATATATATATATATATATATATATATATATATATATATATATATATATATATGTGTGTGTGTGTGTGTGTGTGTGTGTGTGTGTGTGAACTGGGAACAAATATGGATCGAAACTGAAAGAAAGACGAAGCTTTAATAAAAGTGAAATGTGTTAGATTTATAAATGTTCCCTCTTTGTTCTTTTTTTACCCTATCATATATATATATATATATATAGCGGACTCTCTCATCGTTTTCGATGTATCAGGGTCAAGCAGCTCAGTTCCAAGCAACCGACAGCCCGGACGCCAGCACATATGATTTGACTATAGAGGTGAAGGCTTTGTGCAGAACCAACCACACTTTTTCAAGGGCCCAATACAGAGACCTGGTGCAGTACGAACCATAAGGTCCTCGAACGCTCCTACGCAGGTTTTGAATTCAGAGTTGTTCTCCTCCCTGACCAGTTGCTATCCAAGGCTATAGATCCCAGTTACTATTTACTCATAGTTGGAAGGAGAAGAAGAGTATTTCCAAATAAATATGTAAGTAAATGTAATGGATTCGCCTCGAATTCGAACTCGGCTCTCCGGTTCCTCATCTATTAAAATCTATTAAACAATAGACAGGAGTTAACGGTTTTGTGCCGGCATCATCAAATTTTCGCATTGAATAATTAGCATAAAAACAAACAAGCAATAAAATAATTTTTAAATTCCATAGTCTAAATAAATAGTTTAAAATGCCCTATCAAAAAAAAAAAAAACCTTTATGAAGTCGTCAAAAAAACAAATGTTAGCGAATTATGACAGTTTTTTTTATATACACAAAACCCTTTCAGAAAAAAATAAAAAATAAAATAAAAAATAAATAAATCTCCATAGACACTTAACCAGACTAGACGATGTCATCTTCCGCTTTAAATTTAGACATCCCAACCTTACCCTGACTTGACCTCTTTGAATGTAACTGAGATATTGATACAAATTATTAACCCTTACGCCTCTTTTCTTTAAACAATTGCTCGAGCCGTCACCATAGTAATTTTAATTTTAATAATGAATATGCTTATAAAATGCGTAAATTTCAGGAATAAGTTATTCCCCCCCACCAAAAAAAAACTCGCTTGAAGATGGAACAGAGCTTGGTAGTTTAATTCAATTTAATTCAAATAATTATATTGAAGTTTTCGGCTCTTGTTTTGAAACATGAGAACTCTTATGTAGCGATGGAATCATATTTTTAAATAAATAATTATATTTATGCTCTACTTTTGTATCGAGCGCTGTTTTTTAAAAATAATAACAAAAATACTAAAGAACTATTACTATACTATTACTATATTATTTACCTAACGAGTTTTTTCCTATTTTCTATATATTTTGACACACACAGACACAGACACACACACACACACACACACACACATATATATATATATATATATATATATATATATATGTGTGTGTGTGTGTGTGTGTATGTATGTATATGTGTGTTTTTGTGTGTATGTGTGCAGAGTGCACCCAAAAATGCATACACACTTCAGGAAAGGAAATAGTTTTATTAAATTACAATAACAGATTGCGATATTTTCTCGGCAGATGGCATAAAATTGTTTGACCTTTAGACAAGAAATTGAAAATCCAACTGGACGCATTAGCCACCGTTGACCAAAAATGACTGGAACCGAAACGCCACCATTTTGAGCATCTCTTGTGATTTCAGACTCCAAAGGTAACTTGGATTAATCACGTGATGTTTGAATAAATAAATTTCCTATTACAATATCTAAGTTATTCTTGTCCTTAATGCTGTATATAGTTTCTTGGCAGACTCAGTGTATCTGTGCGCATGCGGTAGAATTAAGAAACCCGTAGCCTCAGGCAGCGAGAATTTGAAATTTGAATTTTAGTTTTCGAACACTGAGTTTTATGGAGAAAATACCGGATTGGCAAAGGATGGTAGATTGACGAATATATTTGTTGGTTTTAATAAGTAAAGTTTTCTTCATTACGCTTTGTGCTAAACGAGTCTCAGTCTATTATACAAGAGAAGAACATAGGCTGACTCTGAAGGAATATTGGTAAAGTTTTAAAATCTCGTTTTGAAATCTCGTTTTGAAATTAATGTATTCAATATTTCACAGCTCTCGGATCACTCCTTCCTAATTAGCCTATGACCCTTTCAGCCCATTAATTTCACTCGTTTATATATATATATATATATATATATATATATATATATATATATATATATATATACGTCTGACCAGTTTGTTACTGGAAGGGATAATTCCGAGGAGTATATAAATCCAGGAGAGCACAATGAAACAGAGCATTATAAGAATACAGCACAAGTGTTCATTCGATTATGGAAATCTCCGGATGAATTTTTCAAGAGTTGAACACCATTCACAAGTAAATTATAATCAAAATGAATTAAAATTCCGTTTTATTATTATTATATTATATATATATATATATATATATATATATATATATATATATATATATATATATATATTCATACACGTTTTTAAATAATATAGACAGATTGTATATTTATTTTATGTGTTTTTCGTAACGTCTGATAAGTTTAATAACATTATCGCTGAACGAAGAAAGAAATTCAATATTGAACCATATTTTTAATAGAATCTAAAAAAAAAATACGCCATTATCAAAGATGTCAATTACAACATATTATGCAATATATATATATATATACATATATATATATATGTTTTGAGGAACATATATATATATATATATATATATATATATATATATATATGAGCAAACTGCTGCTCATTTTTTTAATTGGCCTAAAAAGTAGTTGTTTTGTACATTAAATGAGGCAATTTTTGATTAGAAATTTTATTATGGCAAAAAGAAAAAAAAAAGATTTTATGATTAAATTTTACTCTCGTCAAAATATCCTCCTTTCGCCTTGATTACTGCAGGAAACATGTTTTTTGCCATTCGTTAAAAATTTTTCTCAAAATATAAGTTTGATAATCGATTTCATTTTTTTTTCAATGATTCTAAGAGCTCTTTTTCATTCTTTGGGATGGAAAAGTTCCATTCTTCTGTTAAGTTCCTGTCATACTAGTTCTTGAACTATTGAACTGTAATTTCTCTTTCTCTCTCAGACTCTCTCTCTCTATATATATATATATATATATATATATATATATATATATATAATAGGCAATTTAGTTCCACATTTCAGTTAACAGTTTTTTCCCCAGAAGAAATTTAACAGATATTTGTTCCCATATTTTGTAGGAACGTTTCCCTCGGCTTTGTCTGGCGTAAATTGTGTCCCGTTGGAACAAGACCCGAGTTAATATGGGTGCTACTTAGATGTCAATTTGATCACTGGGAGCATTTTCGCCTTCCTAATGCGCAACGTTATTTGCTTGCATAGTTCATCCTCTCCTTCTTTCAACTATTCGAATGCATTGGTTAAAATCAAATTGAAAAGAGCAAATTAATTGAAAAGTGTTACTACATCTATTTTATCTATCTATCTATCTATCATCATATATATCTATCTATATCTATATATATATATCTATCTATCTATCTATCTATATATATATATTCATCTATCACATTTCTTAAATATCTATCTATCTATCTATTTATTTATCTATCTATTTCATTTCCTAATTGTTCGTAACGTCTGATAAGTTTTAATAAGTATCTATCAGGCAATCTAAGAAAGAAATCTACAATATTGAACCATATTTTTTAATAGAATCTAACATTCCTTTATATCTATCTATCTATCTATCAAAGATGTCATCTATCTATCTTATTATCACATATATATATATATATATCTATATATCTCATATCCTAATATATGTCTGTCTGTCGGTCCATATATATTTTGTTTTTATATATATATATATATATATATCAATGATCAAAAATCTTTTTTTTTTTAATTGGCCTTGAAAAAGTAGTTGTTTTCATCTATCTAATGAGGCAATTTTTTCATTATCTATCTTTCTTATGGCAAATCTAAAAATTCTTTTCAGATTATCTTTTACTCTCGTCAAAATATCCTCATTATCCTAATTGTCTGTTACTGTCGGTCATCTATCTATTTTGTTTTTCAGTATCTATCAGTTTCTGCCTATCAATCTATCAAAAAAAAATTCTCTCCCTTCTTGAAAAGTATATCTTTGATAATCGATTTCATTTTTTATCAATCTATTCTAAGATCTATCTATTATCTATCTATTCTTCTATCTATGGAAAGTTCCATTGTCTGTTAAGTTCCTTCATCTATTTTGTTTTTCAGTATCTAGTTCTTGAATCTATCAAAAATCTACCCATTTCTCTCTCCCTTCTTGAACAAGTCTCATCTATCTCTATCTCTATCTATCTATCTATCTATCTATCTATCTATCTATATATATATATATATTCATATATATCTATATATATCTATCTATCATCTAATTTAGTTCCATCATTATCTATCTATCATGATTATCCTAATTGTCTTTGTCCCAGAAGAAATCTATCTATTTTATTTTTTCTCAGTATTTTGTCAGGGAACGTTTCCATCAATCTTTCAATAAATCTAAATTCTCTCCCCTCTTGAACAAGTGCTACTACATTATCTATCATCTATCTTAAATCTATCACATTCCCTTCACTGGGATTCATTTTCTATCTATTCATTCCTATCTGCGCATTCGTTATTTTCTTTCAGTATCTTCATCCATCTCCATCTATCTTTCATCTATTCGATTATCCTAATTGTCTGTCTGTCTGTCGAATCATCATCTATTTTGTTTTTTCAGTATCTATCAGGCAAGCTGCCAATCAATCTATCAATCTATCTATCTATCTCTCTCTCCCTTCTTGAACAATTGCTACTACATCTTCATCTATCTATCTATCTATCTATCTATCTATCATCAATATCATTCATCTATCTATCTATCATCTATCTATCATTCATTCTCTATCTATCTATCTATCTATCTATCACATTCTCTATCAGTCTATCTATCATCTATCTATCTCATTATCCTAATTGTCTGTCTGTCTGTCGGTTCATCTATCTATTTTGTTTTTTCAGTATCTATCAGGCAATCTGCCTATCAATCTATCAATAAATCTACCCATCTCTCTCCCCTTCTTGAACAAGTGCTACTACATCATCATCTATCTATCTATCTATCTATCTATCTATCTATCTATCTATCATCTATCACATTCCCTTCAGTATCCATATCTATCTATCTATCTCTATCTATCTATCTTGTCTGTCTGTCTGTCGGTCTATCATCATTTTGTTTTTCAGTCTATCAGGCATCTATCTATCAATTTATCAATCTATCTATCTATCTATCTATCTCATTATCCTAATTGTCTGTCTGTCTGTTCTATCTATTCATCTATCTATTTTGTTTTTTTCAGTATCTATCAGGCAATCTGCCTATCAATCTATCAATTCTCTTCAGTATCTCTCTCCCTCTTCTTGAACCCAAGTGTCTACTGTCTGTCATCTATCTATCTATTTTGTTTTTCAGTATCTATCTATCTATCTATAAATCTATCACATTCCCCTTCAATATCAATCTATCTATCTATCTATCTATCACATTCTCTTCAGTATCTATCTATCTATCTATCTATCTATCTATCTATCTATCTATCTATCTCATTATCCTAATTGTCTGTCTGTCTGTCGGTCTATCTATCTATTTTGTTTTTTCAGTATCTATCAGGCAATCTGCCTATCAATCTATCAATAAATCTACCTATCTCTCTCTCCCTTCTTGAACAAGTGCTACTACATCTATCTATCTATCTATCTATCTATCTATCACATTCCCTTCAATATCTATCTATCTATCTATCTATCTATCTATCTATCTATCTATCACATTCTCTTCAGTATCATCTATCTATCTATCTATCTATCTATCTATCTCATTATCCTAATTGTCTGTCTGTCTGTCGGTCTATCTATCTATTTTGTTTTTTCAGTATCTATCAGGCAATCTGCCCATCAATCTATCAATAAATCTACCTATCTCTCTCTCCCTTCTTGAACAAGTGCTACTACATCTATCTATCTATCTATCTATCATCTATCACATTCCCTTCAATATCTATCTATCTATCTATCTATCTATCTATCACATTCTCTTCAGTATCTATCTATCTATCTATCTATCTATCTCATTATCCTAATTGTCTGTCTGTCTGTCGGTCTATCTATCTATTTTGTTTTTTCAGTATCTATCAGGCAATCTGCCTATCAATCTATCAATAAATCTACCTATCTCTCTCTCCCTTCTTGAACAAGTGCTACTACATCTATCTATCTATCTATCTATCACATTCCCTTCATATTCATCTATCTATCTATCATCATTCCCTCTATCTATCTATCTATCTATCATCTATCAGTATCTATCTATCTATCTATCTATCTATCTCATTATCCTTTGTCTGTCTGTCTGTCGGTCTATCTATTCATTTTGTTTTTTTCTATCTATCACATTATCTTCAATTGTCAATAAATCTGTCTGTCTCCTATCAATCTACTACATTGTTTTTCATCTATCATCCCTTCAATATCCCATCAATCTATCAATTCAATCTATAACATTCTCTTCAGTATTCATCTATCTATCCCTCTATCTCATTATCCTAATTGTCTGTCTGTCTGCTTGGTCTATCTATCTATTTTGTTTTTTCAGTATCCATCTCTGCCCATCAATCTATCAATCATCTCTCTCTCCCTACTTGAACAAGCATCATCTCATCTATCTATCTATCCATCTATCTATCTATCTATCACATTATCTTCATTGTCTGTCTGTCTGTCGGTCTATCTATCTATTTTGTTTTTCAGTATCTATCAGGCAATCTACCTATCAATCTATCAATAAATCTACCTATCTCTCTCTCCCTACTTGAACAAGTGCTACTACATCTATCTATCTATCTATCTATCTATCTATCTATCTATCACATTCTCTTCAGTATCTATCTATCTACGTACTGACATACATGATTAAATATCTATCTATCTATCTATCTATCTATAGACATATACATGAATACGAGGGGGTGCTGAAAGGTTTTCAGCCTCCCCTTGAAAATCAGTATTTCAATGTTCAAACATTATTTTTCAGCAACGAGGAGCCAAATAGGTTGAACGGCAGGCTAAATATGCCTCGACGTTATTTTTGGGGCTGTATCGAGAACTAATCACCAAACCCTAGATAGATAGATAGATAGATAGATAGATAGACTGACAGCCAGACAGACACTGAAGAGTATGTGATAGATAGATAGATATGAAAAAATTAGACAGAGGAATAGATACTGAAAAAATAACAATCTCTTCTTCTCTCTCTCTATATATATATATATATATATATATAGATAGAGAGAGAGAGAGATATATATATATATATATATATATATATATATATATATATATATATATATATATATATATATATATATATATATATATATATATATATATATATATTAGCACCGTCTCTTATCCAGCATATTCCATCAGCCGTTGAACGTCGTATTAACCAACACTTCTCTAACAAAGATGTGTTTGAGAAACATAAAACGATGTGTAACAAAGTTCTTAGTGATAGTGGATACAGATCTTCTGAAATTCAGTTTGTAGAACATTACGGCTGTTCTATACACATCCATTCAATAAATTAGTTCATAACAAGTTAGGACACAAGTTTTTAAACTTAATTGTGAATTGAAGGTCGTTCTCAACGGATTTTCCTCCAGCTCTTATCCCACGAACTCAGGTGTTTCCCAAGGCTCCATCCTAGGCCCTACTCTGTTCAACGATCTTTCTGACGTCATAGATTCCCAAGTCGGCATCTACGCAGACGACATTACAATTTACTCCTGCCTCAAAAACAAATCTTGTGTCGTTGACAAAACTAACCTGGCCGTTCGTCTCGAAAAGGACCTCCAATTGGAATTGGCTGGTTAACTTTAACGCCTCAAAACAAAACTGCTCTCTATTACTCATCACAGAGAACCATCCCTGACACCCACATTAGAATGTCTGACGTTCTCGTTAGTTCCCCTTTGCGACTTCTCGGTCTCACGTTGACTGCTGACCTGAGATGGAACAAATACATTGAGTCAATTGCTTCGTCCACCGCAAGGAAAGTTGGCTCCCTGAGCCGCGCCAGGAAATTTTTCTCCCCGGAATCGATCCTTCAAATCTACAAATCAACCATTCGCCCTTGCATGGAGTACTGCCGCCATATATGGTCTGGAGCCCCTTCTGTTTGTTTCAAGGTCCTTGGTAAAATCCAGAGACGGATATGCAATCTAATTGGTCCTGATCTGGCATCTCGTTTGCCGTCGCTCTCTCACAGACGTGCCGTCGCCTCTCTCTGTCTTTTTTACAAATACTTTCACGATAACTGCTTGATGAGCTGCTTTTCGAATTTGTTGCGGTTCACAGACTTTCACTGTGAAACTTTAAATGTAGCCGTCTTTTTTTTACTTCAACAGTTTTCAACTAGGCTTCTATTGGCATATCCCAGAAATATTATAGAAATTGGTAGCACTAAGAATCCCAAAATGTTAAATTGATAGCCCTAAGAATCTTTTCAAAACGGTTCTATAACCATCAATAGCTTATGACTTCACTTTCTAAGTATTCTTTTGAAATTGAAAAGAAAACAAGACATCTAAAGTTAAATGGAAGAACTTGTAGATTTGTTTGTTCGTGCATATATATATATATATATATATATATAGAGAGAGAGAGAGAGAGAGAGAGAGATTGATAGATAGATTGATCGATAGATTGATATGTTGAATTGATATGAAAAAGAACTCTCCCCCTTTCCTGTTTCCCTGATAGCTATAATTTTCAACTATTCAAATGTAATATCAATCGACGTCTCCAGATGCCCTGATCTATCCCCTATACTTCTCTTCATCCTTCCTCTATCATTCCTATTCGCTGTCACTCCAAATCTCTGTAACCTCTTGTAACTCCTAGCGTACTAGTGGCTTCCCGCCTTGCTTGGGATGAAACGCTTAATTTTTTTTTTTCTAAAATAATCCATTAAGTTAAATTTTCAATCGAAATACTCTAAAAATTAGCTATATTTTTAGTAACCATCTGGA
>CAHIKZ030000700.1:2417500-2457500 GCA_903632075.3 Acanthosepion pharaonis | reverse complement strand
AATGAAAAATGAAAAGGAATTAGAAATGAAAAAAAGAATGAAAAAATGAAAAAGAATTAAATAAATAAAAAATGAAAAGGAACTAAAATGAAAAAAATGAAAAAGTTAAAAGGATAAAAGTTAAAAAGAAAGAAAAAATTAAAAAATGAAAACGAATGAAAAATGAAAAGTAATGAAAAAATGGAAATGTGAAAAAATTAAAAAAAAAGAATGAGAAAAATGAAAAAGAATGAAAAATTAAAAAAAAGGAATGAAAAAAATGAAAAACTTAAGCCTATGTTAGTTATTTCTTTTTCCTTTCATTCGGTTTACGGCCATATTACGTTAAAATACCGGTTCTCGTTTGATCACCGAAGTTAAACAACGTTGAAACTGGTCAGTACTGAGATGGGTGACCGCTTAGAAATACCAGTTGCTGTAAGAGTGGATGTGCTGGTGTTGTAATGAACAACGTCTCTGAATTGCAAACCGGAGCGTAGAGTTCGAATTCAAGTTGGGTTCGTTAAATTCATTTACGCGCGAAATAGTTTTGGGAAAGGGATGAATTTAGCCCAATTCAATTAGTAGAATTTGTATAAGTAAAAATCATTATTAGCCACGTCAGGTTCTGTTTCCTAGAATACTGGTCATTTGAGGCCCTTTTTTTTTCTTTCATTAACAGAAACCATTTGTATCCTCGTGGCTTAAATCGTGCTTAAAAGGTGGTTTTATCAGAAACGCAGAGGTTTAATCTTTTCTTCTGGCTTTCCTTGATTTTTTAATAGCTTAGCTTTTGGAAGGCTTCTTTGGCTATCCCAATGCACTTTCGAATTTCAGTGTCGCACTTTCCTTCTTCTGTTAGAACCCTTTCCAGATATTTAAATATTCTACTCATTTGATTTTGGCATCCCCGATTTGTAATTTGCATTTTGGGCTCATCCTTTTGCTAACAACTATCTCTGTCTTCCCGCATTTGAGATTTAATCCTTTCTTCTCTCTTCCCTTCATAATCTTCTGTAAAAGTTTTTGTAGCTTTCTTTCTATGTCTGCTATCAACACGGTGTCATCTGATGTATAGGTTAAATAAGTCCGGTGAGAAGACACATCCTTGTCTTAAGCGTAGAAAAAAAAAATTAAATAATTTACATTCAGATTATTTCCTCATATGTATTGTTACGATCACAACGTTTCAGCCGTTGTGCCATCAGGCCTTCATCAGTTGTCTGTCGATCCGAATAACATTCAAGGAATTTTCAACTGAACCCTTTATTTAATCTGACGTGGTAGAATATTTTCATTATGTTATACATGTCTAGGGATAAGCCGTCTTTTATTTTTTTATTTCATTTTAGAACTGCTCGGTTACTGCCGGCCTGTTTCTGTTGTATTACTTGACCCAGGGATTGAACTCACAATTACTACAACCCCATATAGGAAAGTTCATCAGAAACTGAAAATTCATGAAAGTATTTATAGAAGCTCCGTTAAGTTGGTGGGAAACTGGTCGAAGCCGAGATGACAGATCAGGAGCAATAACATTGCAGATTCTTGTTTGGATTTTATACATAGCGGGAGTATCACACCATGTGGCAACAATATCCAAAGATTTATAGATATGTAAGATAGATTCGGGCGCGAAAACTGTCATGCACAAAACAGTGAACCAACTTTCCTATGCGTAAAGAGAGGGAATGATCTTAAAGAATGGCTGAAATAGGAAGGAATGGAAAGCCAGAAAGAATACAAGATGAATTTAAAGAAAGGAAAGCGTTCAAAAAAAGCGAACCAGAAAGGGGAAGAATATTGGCAAAGAAAACGTTGGAACGAAGTCAGATACGACTAAAAGAAAACAATCAAAGTATCAGGGAAAGAGTTATAGCAAAAAAAAAAAAAAAAAAAAAAAGAAAGGAAAATAAAGGAAGTTAAAAAGAAACGAAATGAAAGCAAGAAAATTACGAATGGAATGACGCTACAGGTGAAAAAAGAAACATGCTCTTAAGAGATAGGTTCAGAAGAAAAATCTTTCATAAGAAAAATACTTATTGGATAAGAATATCTTTGCTAAATAAAGATTTGGGACGAGGTATGATCTTTGTCTTCGAGCCAGTAATATCATTAGGAAAAGGATTGCTTGGTATCTAAATATATATATATCCGAATATGAAAGGCGCATACATATATGTAGTACAAAATGTGTTTGTAATAATAATAATAATAATAATAACATCAACAATAGCATATAGTAAGTATATTAGGACGAAATGCGTAAAAGCCAAAATAGAAAACGGTATTGCCAGAAATACAATTATTTTCTTCTTCTTCTTCTTCTTCTTCTTCTTCTTCTCCTCTTGATTCTTTTTCTACTTCTCCTCCTCTTCTGCCTCCTCTTTCTTTCTCCTCCTCTTCTGCCTCCTCTTTCTTTCTCCTCCTCTTCTGCCTCCTCTTTCTTTCTCCTCCTCTTCTGCCTTCTTCTTCTTCTTCTTCTTCTTCTTCTCTTGATTCTTTTCCTACTTCTCCTCCTCTTCTGCCTCCTCTTTCTTTCTCCTCCTCTTTCTTTCTCCTCCCCCTCATCTTTCTTCTTCTTCTTCTTCTTCTTGATTCTTTTCCTACTTCTCCTCCCCTTCTGCCTCCTCTTTCTTTCTCCTCCCCTTCCTTTCTCCTCCTCCCTTCCTTCTTCTTCTTCTTCTTCTTCGCCTCTTTCTTCTTTCCCTTCTTCTCCTCTTCTTCTGCCTCCTCTTTTTTCTCCTCCTCTTCTGTCTCCTCTTTCGTTCTCCTCCTCCTCTTCCTTCTTCTTCTTCGCCGCTTTCTACTTTTACTTCATTTTCTTCTACTCCTCTTCTTCTTCTTCCTCCTACTCCTTTCTTCTTCTTCTTCTTCTTTTTCTTCTCCGCCTCTTTCTTCTTTTCCTTCTTCTCCTCCTCTTCTTCCTCCTCCTTTCTCATCCTCCTCATCCTCATACTGTTAAAGCACTGTTCCATCTTCAAGCGAAATTTTTTTGGATTCCAAAAAAAAAAAAAAATTCGCTTGAAGATCGAACAGAGCTTGGTACTTTAATTCAATTTAATTCAAATAATTATATTGAAGATTTCGGCTCTTCTTTTGAAACATGAGAACTCTTATGTAGCGAAGGAATCATATATATATATATATATTCGTGTTTCATTATATAATATAGACATAATGTGTCAATTTATATCTATACGGATCCTTTCTAGTTTTCTAATCAGTTTCTTGATGTTAAGAGGAAATTTATCAAGGAAGGCGCCATTGTGTTTGTTAACCCAAGTTCTTTCAAACCTTTCTTAGGTTATCTCATTATCTTCAGGGACAGATTACAGACAATCTTATTGTAACTGAGATAAAATCTGCATTCCTTTGTGATCGTTTCAAAAACACGCATGAACGCGCTCTGTTATGGTCATTTTAGAATTTAAAATTTATCAGTTCTTATGGAATTTTATATGAAGTTACAAGAGAGCTGACCGGAAATTAGTAGAAATGACCTTAAGTGTAATATCTACTTTAATATATTGTTGCTATATTCGTAATAAATTTTGTTGAGTACCGGTTGATTTTGAAAAAGAGAGTCGAGAGAATTTGAAGTTATTGTCCATTATTTTCATACTGGTGTTGTCAGCAAGTCTTTTCCTGTATTGTGAAGGTGGACAGGAATTTCTCTTTAGATATCGCGCAATAGAAATTGTCTTGATAAAATCTCAGTGAGCCAGAAACTACTATATATATATATATATATATATATATATATATATATATATATATATATATATATATATATAGGTAACTATACTTCGTTTCAAAAACCTTCGAATTTTTGATTTGCCAATAATATCGGCTCTTGTTTTGAAACATGAGACTTCTTATGTAGCGTTTTGGAATCATATTTTTAAATAAATATATATATATATATATATATATATATATATATATATATATATATATGGTATCAAATGACAAAAAAAAATTTAATTGGCGTTTCGTCTTCCGACTTTTCAAGGCACATTTGAAATCGAAATGTTATTGTTGTTATAGTTACATTAAAAATCCAAATTTAAAAAGGGATTATACTAAGGGATTATTTTTTTTCTACTATAAAAGTAATTTACATTAACCAGAAAAAAGGCTTAGACAGAAGCGTCTATCTTTTTAATTTTGAATTTTAATGTAACTATAACAACAATAACATTTCGATTTCATTTTTCCTTGAAAAAGTCGGAAGACGAAACGCGTCGGCAAAATGTAAGATTTTTTCCAATTGTCATTTGATCCCAATATGTCTTGTCCACAGAATTCATCTGGGAATTTAACTATATATATATATATATATATATATATATATATATATATATATATATATATATATGTATCTCTAAATTAGTCCAGCACAGAGAAATTTTAACACATGAGAAAAAAGCAGGTAGTATGTAAAAGGCTGGATATAAAGAAGATGTTTAATGTTTCTTGGAGGTGGGGGGCTCGGCTAGCTAGGGTGATATTTTTTTATTTTCTTTTATTTATGACTCACGTGTTTTATTCATTGTCATGACCACCGCTAATTAGCACATCCGTCTATGGCGTCAAGTAAAAAATTACCTGCAATAAATTTTTGTAAAAAAAAAAAAAATAACAGCAGCGTAATAAAAGACACGTAACAGAGTACCCCAAATGAGGCTTTATTCCGCACTATAGAAAGAACATTTAGTAAAAACAAAACTGTTTATATGAAAGTACAGTCCATTTTACCGATAGGCAGGGTGAAGAAATGAGAAAAGAAACGTTCACCACAACCAGTAATATATTTTTTGAAAAAAAAATACCAGCAATATATTTTTGTAAAAAAAGAAAAATTACTAATTCTCCCAAGAAAATTAAATTTCGACATTAAATGACCCATAAAGTGTTGATATGCCGCTAAAGAAACAAACACCATTAGAGTTCAGTACCAAATCTAGTCTATTAGAATCTGCTATTGACCACACCCAACATCGTATTGCCGAAGTATTTACTGTAATCCTAACAGAAATGGCTTCCATGTCTCAGCAAAGGTCAACCTGCGATTTGCTGGTCACGGTTTTGAATTCAGATATGTCTTTTTTTAGACTGATTACCATCCAGTTATTTAACCCATAGCTGGCGGAAAAAGAGATGGTTACTTGCCTTTTCCAAAGGTATTTACGCGCAAGTGAATTGTTGTAGCATACCTACGGAAAATAATGGGTATGTCACCATTCCCATAAATACAATAGTAAATACTGTATGTTGGTCTGCGGACGGAGATTCGTCTCCAGCTGTGCTGGTCAAACTCTCCGGGCTCGAAGAGCAGGGTCTTATCTCGGGAAACAGCTACCCGACCCCATTTTATACGGGTTCTACGGGGAATTTTTGGCCGAGCCATACGGGCTTGTACACCCCACATTACATTTGCTCTTGTGCCGCATCTGATCGCGTCAGGGCGGTTGGTAGATAATCTGAAGTTGGAGATTCGTCTCTAGCTGTGCTGGTCACACCCTCTGCCTCCAGGCAGAGAGGATCTCCAGACGAGGCTATGTCGAAGGGCAGAGTCTCATCTCTGGAAACAGCTACCCGACCCCGTTTTATACAGGGTCTACGGGAAATTTTTGGCTGAGGCTACGGGCTCGCATACCCCACATTAAATTCGACCTTGTACCACATCTGACCACATAGAGTGGTTGGTAGATATACTGCAGTTGGTAATTCATTGTGGAATTCACTTAACTCACTTCTAACAGTTGACTACTTCCTCTACGCGCCGCTGGCGAATCTTATATTTGTTGTTCTTTTCGTAAGTATTATCGTTCACTAGCAACCTTCGTTTGATTATTCTATTCAGTAACCTTCCCTATGTTACAACATGAATGCAACGAGCTAGACCGGAATTCGAACATGGCTCTCCACTTTTTCATTCAGAGTCGTTAACCGTTGGAGTATCTGTGCACATGTGTATGTTCAAGGGATATGAAACTGTACGGGAATAAATCTCAGGATGACATTTCCGACCTAAGGTTTCTGGTCGGGACCCGGAAATTTGAAAAACACTGCCATAGATACATTAGAAAATCTCATCCCACCAAGTAATTTCGCTAACGGCCATATCACGTTGAAACACCGTTTCCTGTAGGATCACAGAAGTTAAGCAACGTCGAGCCTAGTCTGTACTTAGCCGAGTGACCGCTTGGTAATACCAAGTTCTGTAAGCTTGGGGTGGTGCAATGGATAATTGCCCGGGATTGTCAATCGGAGAACAGAGTTATAATCACTTACGCAGAAATACACTTAGGAAAGGTATGAATCCATCTATTCTCCCCCCAGCTATAGGTTAATTAGTAAAACTTGTCTAACTAAACCATGATTATCTCCCAAAATAAAATAAATAAAATTACGTACAAAATATTTAGATTTCGGCATGAAATAACCCACAGGTGTCAATATGCCGCTAAACAAAAACAACCAACCATCCAAGGAATTTATTCTAGATATTTCTTATGAAACATATATTATTAGCTGAAATTCACTGATGATTTTTTCTTCGTTGTTTAAATGCATTTTTATGCAATTTAAACAATTTAAAATGAATTCAGACATGAGTTTTTATAAGCAACTGATTCCTAAATGTAATTTAATTTAATTAAATCTTAATTAAGCTGAATATTAAAAGGAATAAACCAAGTTTTTTTTAATCATTTCACCCCAAACAGGGCAATAAATCCACTAAGACATACTCGGTTACCGAGTGTGAGAGAATATGAGAAAAAGAAAACATTATTAACGCGAGAGAATAATAAAAAAAATAGGAATAAAGACGGCAGAAGATAACGAATGACTTTATGTTTAACCTTTTTTTTTATTTTGGAGTTTTTGATTTAACGCCATTTAATTCTGCGCATGCGTAAATGGATTCTATATGGGCAATTTCATTGTTGCTATGATATTTAAAAACAAGGATTGGTTTGCTCTCAAATCTTTTTTCTTTCAATGAGCAGATTGTTTTTTTTTTACTTTTTTTTTTCTAAACACAGTTCGTTTACGTGACGTCAACTTTTAAAACTGTGCATGGAATCATGGGAATATTTTATAAATTATTTCAGCTTTATGCATATAATACACATGAGCCCAGGAAAGTTTACTTGCGCACGCACACACACAAACACACACTTACACGGCTATAGCACATTCAATCGCCCATATATATATATATATATATATATCATACACAGAGTGTTGGTATTCATAAACTAGTGCTCGATGTAATATAACAGACCTATTAAGTACATTAATAAATATACATATTATCCTTCACCGCTAACACAACTCAATTTTCAGAAACTGACTCTCTCTCGCCCTCTCCTCTTTTATATATATATATATATATATATATATATATATATATATATATATATGTGTGTGTGTGTGTATATATATATATATATATATATATATATATATACATAGACACATACACACACATATATATATATATATATATATATATATATATATGTAAATTTTCTCAGAGTTAACCTGTAGAAAAGGCAATATGTATAAAGGTAAAAAACAATAGAAAAACTGTAATATTAACCGACGCGTTTCGTGCAATGTGATCATTTTCAAGGCAAAAACGAAATGAATTTATTAAAAACAAAGTAACTATTAATAACAAACAAAATGTCCTTAGCAACTGAGAGAATTTAGAAAACGCTATTATATTCCTATTGTCAACTGAAAATTGCGTCAAGTACTATCACGTATGGAAACATTATTTTTATTGTTGTGTTGACGGATTCAACCATTTTCTTTTGATTTCTTCATACAGTTGTGTACTTCGGCTTGGGAGAGTAGTAATTCTGTTAAGAAAGGTGATATTGGGAAAAAACCTGGGCGTAGGTTAATATTTGGATAATATTCAATGACTCTTTTGCTTTATATATGTATTGATCATTTTACTATATGTATTGTTCGTCTTTTTATATAAAAATGTATTGCAAGTATTTTTACAATTATAATGTATTTTTATACTTTCATAGTCTTTTTTTTGTTGGGGATTATTCACTATTTGCCCACAGCTGGGACCCTAACAGGTGCTACGACCCAGGATCAGTGGGTTCCGGGGAACAGCAACAATTAGTATGTGGCTCCTCAAAACTTCTAATCTCCTGATCAAAAGCCTTACTGCCGGATGTAGTTTATCGTCATACCCAGGACTCGACAAAATGATCTGAGCCTGGAACCATTGGCCTTAGAAAACAGTTGTGTACTGCAGACAGCTTAGGTATTTTTGAAAGTGGGGGTATTCCATATAAATACCTCGATCTGTCGAGGCTGTTTAAGAATATAAAAAACGAGTTTTCAGGTTGACGAAGAGGATGCAAAAAATAAAATCAGTTTTCCACGCTTCTCAATCCGGCAAAATCCTAAACAGAGGCTTCGCTACCAGATGGAGTTTGTCGTCATACCCAGGACGAAGCTGGGATGGGTATTGGGGGGTGAGAATAGTTTAATTCTTACCTTTCTCAAGGGTATTAACACGTAAGTGAACGCAATGAACTTGACTGGAATTCGAACTCGGCTCTCCGATTCCTCAACCCGGAACGTAACTACCACCTAATAACGTACGTCTCCATTTAGTTCAATATAACAGATCACTCTGTATTAGGAATGTGAGCAACTCGAGGTAGAGGGTTACAGAATAAGAGACACTGTTCATGCGGGTAGGTGGGGAAGTTTAACGCTTAAGATTTGAACAGGTTATGTTGTTTATCGTCATACCCAGGACCCTGATTTTGTAAAATGGAAAATTTGATAAAACAACATGTCTCGTCGATTTGTAAAATCTGAATTTACTTAAATTAAGTTTTGTGTCTTATAATTCGAGGTTGCGAATTACTTACAGAAAGAATCAAATAATGGTATATCATTCCGACATTTTAAAAATGGCGGAGATGCGACATCTTTTTCTAAATTCTGCGTGTATCTCTGTCCCAGATACTTTGCCTCAAGTAAGAATCTTCGGTAATTGATGTTCCTAATATCTGAAGGAATGGTGTACACAGATGTTAAAATCCCACGTACAGCTTTGTTTGAATCACCTACATTGTTTGCAAACGTTTTCTATTTCATTGTATGCACTGATATATGATGATATTCGGTTCACTGTGTTGTGCGAGACAATTTTTCTCACCAGAAACTATCTTACATATCTACAAGTCTACAATGTTTGGACGATCTGGTCTGGTGCTTCTGCTATAAATTTATGAAGTCCAAATAAAAATCTGCAATTTTATTGGTCCTGATCTGTCTCCTCCTGGGTATGACGATAAACTACATCCGGTAGTAAGGCCTCTGATCAGGAGGTTTTGAGGAGCATAGAAGCACCTTTTAATTACTGTTGTTTCAAAATTCGCCCTGACTCGGTATGGTAAGAAATAGTTACCCCCCCCAAGCTGGGGTCAAAACACCATGAGAGTATGAAAAATAGATTTTTATAGTAAAAAAAAAAAAAAACATTAATACATCTTTAAAAAGAAAAAGAAATATTACCAACAATATATTTCTCTAGCTCGCCCCCCACCCCAAAAAATAACACCTCTTTACAAAAAATACGTAAACTGATCTCCTACAAACCGATTTCTTACAAAGAATACATATTATATTCATACGAAACTATCCAAGGATTCTTGTCGACATTAAATGACCCATAGAGATCGATATGCCGTAAAACAAAATAAACCAAACCAAGCTCTCGATAAAAAAAAAAAATCAATGAAACCTGGTCTACAAACTGATTTCTTAAAAAGAATACAGATTGAATTCATACGAACCTATACAAAAAATGTTGTCGGTATTAAATAATACCCTGTAAAACAATGTAATGAGAAAAGCGGGTTTGGAAAATCTGATACTCACAGGACAGATTGAGAGAAAGAAGGACATGGGAAAGCAGCGCGTAATAAACTTGATGGGCTTGAGCAAATGGATGGTAGAACAGGGTTTGAGAGAAATATCAAAAAGACAAAACTTATTAAGAGCTACAAGAGTCAGGAAGACGTGGAGGGCTATGATCGCCTACGTCCTGAAAGGACACGGCACATAAAAGAAGAAGAAATCGTACTTTCCGCGTCAATAACACGATACTACCAGCACATCCACATCGCCCACTAATATTTTCGTATTCACGATTGAGCTTTTGTCTTTACAGTTCGCAGTCCCTTCCGAAGCAATAAAACAAATTTATGAGTCATTTTTATTTTTAACTAGCAGTAGAGGCTAGCGTTGCCCGGGGATGTAACAGTCAAGAGATAGATCAAGTATCGACCATCATAAAGACTGAAAAATAAAATTGACAAAGATTATTGTTTAAGGTTGACGGACACGCATTAGTTTTTTTTTTGTTTTTTTTTTACGAATTGGTCAAACATTGTTTTCAATCGTTATGAGTCTACCGATTGAATAGAATTTTATTATAAACAATTGTCTTGTAAATGGAATTTTTAAAGCATTCTGAATGTAAAAATAAAGAAGAAAGTGTGCAAGACAATAAAAACCACTACCTGCCAAAAAAAGTGAAGTTTTGTTGAAATCGGTTGAAAAATGTAGCAAATCCGATGCCATATATAAACGAACACACACACACACACACACACACACACACACACACACACACACACACACACAACCAACCTTTTATAATAAGTATAACTCGATATGAGTTGTCCCCCTTTCATTCTGGCGACAGAATCGTGTTTTCAAATTGATTTCGTGCAAAAACAATTGTGTTTTTCCAATTTTTGGCGCTGTCAGAACCACCGCAAGGTAATTTTACGCAGTCCTGTGAAGTTTTGTTGAAATCGGTTGAAAAATGTAGGAAATCCGATCCAATATATAAACGTACACACACACACACACACACACACACACACACACACACACACACACACAACGCACGCACGCACACAACCTGGGCTTTGTAATAAGTATGGTTTTAATCTTTGTACTTTATCTATGCCCTAGATATTGTTTTCATTCTAAGCCGACCTGGATTAAGTGGGGTTTGCAAAATTAAAAATAGCGCAAAGCCGATTAACACAGGATTAACCGGATATTCGTGTTTTAGTCTAAATATAGAATGGGGTATTTTCCATATATAGTTTCTCTCTATCTAACATATCTTACTCTTTCTCTCTCTCCATTACTCTCCTTTATCTTACCATTTCTCACCATATCTCTCTCTCTCTCTCTGCATTTCTGTTTCCTCTCTCTTTTCTCAATTACTCTCCATCTCACTACGTCTATACCTCCCTTTTTCTCCCCATTTCTTTCCATCTCTTTTCTCTTTATCACTCCCAATCTCTCCCCATGTCTATATCCATATTTTCTCTCCATTCTCTCTTTCTATTATCTTACTTCAAATCTCACTCCATCCCAACCAATCTCATCTCCATTTTTAGGGCCATTTCTCTCCATCTCTGCCTCTCACCCCACCCCCATCTTTCCAAATCTCTCCCCGTCTCTCCTCATCTCTATCGATATGTTGTTCTTTCCATTTCTCTCTATGTCTCTCCCCCATCTATTTTCCCACTCTCTCTCTCAATCCATATATCTATATTCATATTTTGCTCGCTATCTCTCCATCTCTCTTTTACCCCTTCTCTCTCCCAATATCTCTCCATCTGTATCCTTTTCTTCGCATCTCTCTCCATCTCTTTCCCCTCTATCTCTCCCAATCTCTCCCCATATCTATATCTATATTTAGCTTTCTATCTCTCTTTCTACTTTATCACTTCAAATCTCTCTCTTTCTCTATCTTTTTCTCGCCATTTCTCTCCGCCTCTCTCTCTCTCTCTCTCCACATCTCTCTTTCCCCAGATCTATCTCGATCTCTCCATACCTATATGTCCAGCATAAAACTGAAAAAAGAAACAACTGCTTACAGGGAATTTGAAATTACAGAAAACTGGATTCATTTAACCTGCGAGGAGTCTCCGAAAACTTATTAAGTTACTAGCAGGAGAGCCCGGCGTTGCCCGGGGATGTAACAGTAAGAGATGGATCAAATATCAACCATCATAAAGACTGAAAAATAAAATTGACAAAGGTTATTGTTTAAGGTTGACGGACACACATGTCTTAATTAGTTTTTCTTTTCTTTTTCTTTTTTTTACGAATTGGTCAAACCCAAACTCAAACAAAAACATTGTTTTCAATCGTTATGAGTCTAACGATTGAATAGAATTTTATTATAAACAATTGTCTTGTAAATGGAATTTTTAAAGCATTCTGAATGTAAAAACAAAGAAAAAAAGTGTGCAAGACAATAAGAAACACTACCTGCCAAAAAAGTGAAGTTTTGTTGAAATCGGTTGAAAAATGTAGGAAATCCGATCCCATATATAAATGAACACACACACATACACACAGACACACGCACAAACAACCTGGGTTTTATAATAAGTATAACTCGATATGAGTTGTCCCCCTTTCATTCTGGCGGCAGAATCGTGTTTTAGCATGTTTTCAAATTGATTTCGTGCAAAAACAATTGTGTTTTTCCAATTTTTGGCACTGTCAGAACCACCGCAAGGTAATTTTACATAGTCCTGTGAAGTTTTGTTGAAATCGGTTGAAAAATGTAGGAAATCTGATCCAATATATAAACGTACACACACACACACACACACACACACACACACACACACACACACACACACAATCTGCGTTTTATAATAACTAAGATGTGGAGTCTCTTTGACACCATACCTCAAGAACAGACTTTCTATTGACTACCTCAATGTGCAACACGAAAATAATAATAATAATAATAATAATGATGATGATGATGATGATGATGATATATATAATGCCCTATATATATATATATATATATATATATATATATATATATATATATATATATTGCAGGAGGAGGAGGTGGAGGACGATGAAACCAAAAGCAAGGTCATTGGAAATGTATCGGTGGGTGGTTGAATGAAATGTATATATTTTCTTTTCAGCCTAGTTTAATCGGCCCGGCTCGATACGTTTTCAATACCCTTGCTTTTCTCCTCCACTTCAATCATATATATATATATATATATATATGTGTGTGTGTGTGTGTGTGCGCGTGTGCGTGCAAATATATACAAAAAATAGGAAGTATTTTTTTTTTATTTTTAAAAACAGTGCTCAATACATAAGTAGAGTCTAAATTATAGTTTTTAAATTTTTTTTTGCGATGGAATCATATTTTTTTAAAATAATTATAATATATATATATATATATATATATATATATACGTATTTTGGGTTGGTGCATAATTATCAGGCGTTTTTCAACAATATTTATTATGAAAAAGAAACATAACAATCCGACAGTAACATTATTCCGGAGCATATGATTATCGACACATAATTTTATAGCCTGAGAATAAAATAGTATTTTATTTAAAAAATTAAACAAAACAGCAATTTTATGAACAAATAACTCACCTACAAAAACGCCTGATAATTATGCACCAACGCAATATATATATATATATATATATATATATATATATATATATATATATATATATATATATATATAGTTTAAATTCCCAGATGAATTCTGTGGATAAGACAGATTGGTATAATATGACAATTGGAAAAAAAAATCATACATTTTGCCGACGCGTTTCGTCTTCCGACTTTTTTCAAGGCAAAAATGAAATCTATTTTTTTTAAATTTGGATTTTTTTAATGTAACTATAACAACAAAAACATTTCGATTTCATTTTTGCCTTGAAAAAGTCGGAAGACGAAACGTGTCGGCAAAATCTAAGATTTTTTTCCACTTGTCATTTATACCATATATATATATATATATATATATATATATATATATATATATGTATATTTAGGCAGCAATCCTTCCTTTATGCATGTTTCATTAAAAACGACAGACAAGGTACTACGGTTAAGCTTTTTATTTAATTTTTCTTGTGTTCTACAAAGAAATATAGTACTCCAATTGATCCGAATAAAAAACTCAAATCTAATATCTATTATAAAAAAATTCAAGACAGCCAACCTTATTCTCAAAAATAACAACATACAAGCTAAGTCAAAATTACAAAGAATGAACATTATGAGTTCAAATGCCCCTTAAGGAACTATGTTCCTGATCAAACCGGACTCATAAATAATTACATCGGTTACACAACCACATGCTTATCTAGACGCCTTACGTTACACCTATCTGATCACAGCTCCATTAGAACCCATTTAAATACACACACATATTTACCAGACTCCATTAGAAACATACTAGTAGAAAACACAAATATATTAACTGCATCCACCTGCAAAGAAAGACTAAAAATAATGGAAGCTTTAATAATAAAAATGAAAAAGCCAACTCTTAACAATATTAACTACGAACAAAGTCACAATGTGCTAACCGTATTCGGAAATTAAAAACATCCCTATCACACACTAAGACATACATAGAAAGCACACACCCAATTAAGTTGAAAAATCGAATCATCCTTGATAATGGCTAAAGGTATATCCGAAAGCGCTCGGAAATATAAAACATTTGGACAGTTCTTACACACTCTTTGTCTAGAAAAAGAAAGCTCTTGTTAGAACACAAGAAAAAATTAAATAAAAAGCTTAACCGTAGTACCTTGTCTGTCGTTTTAATGAAACATGCACACACACACACACACACACACACACACACACACATATATATATATATATATATATATATATATATATATATATATATATATATATATATACTAAGCTCACAGTGGCTTGAATAATTCCCAGTCATTCAGCATTCCTCCCCTGTCAGTTTTGTACTCATACTAATCTAATTTACTGAATTCGCCTATTGTCTGATTTTTCAGTTTCTTCTCTGTCTCCGACCAGACGACGTTTGCTATCCTGTTCTGTCGTGTTTGTCTTAACTCTGATGTCGTTCGTTTCAAGCACTTGTTTCTGTTTCTACTGTTATTATTATTGACCTTTTATCAGATTAAGAAAAGCTTAGTACATTCTCATGCACAAACACACACGCACACACACACACACGTCACTACAAATGCTTTTGAATCTAAATTGGGTAGTCGCATTTGCGTAAACACAATTCCTGAAATATTTTCGCTGACACTGAAATGCAGAATCCTGAAAATGTCAAGCAAATGATTCGCTAACGGTAATGGCTTTGGTGAATTCTAAAAGTCAATGGATCATGGGGGGGAAAAAAGAAGACAATGTAGACACTGTAAAAAGAAAAGGCGAAATAGGTGAATGATGGACGCGGAACAAACCTCCGTTTAATGAGGGCCTGGTAATATTATGTAGTTTTACGGATTGATACTTGTGACATTGAAATCAGAAGGGAATATTGGAATAGCGAAAAAGGCCTTCCAAAAGCTAAGCAAAGTATCAAGACACGGGAATATTTCATTGGAAACAAAGATAACATTCCACAAGATGCGATAGTAACTTTTGCTATAATGCTGGACAATTTCCTCACAGATGAAGAGGAGACATGAAGCGACCATTTCTTCAAAGATGAAAAGGAGACATGAAGCGACAATTTCCTCACAGATGAATATTATGGGCGTAAGAAATTTTAATTGGTTGGTTGATTTTGTTTCGCATCATCTCAACCTTTCTGGGCTATTTAAAACCGAAGTCTAAATATTTTGAACGCAAAATATATTCTTAGTCATTTTACTATAAAATTTATTGTTGGTAATTTGACTATAAATAGGCATTGTTGGTTATTTTACTATGAAAATGTACTTTTTATTAGGAATACTTTGATGAGAAGAAGGTGAGTGTTATGACATGGACGCCCCAATCTCCTGACCTCAACCCTATAGAAAACTTATGGAGCATTATAAAGTACAGGCTCTCGAGAAAGCAGTTGAGCTTCTAACAGTGGTCTGATCCCACAATCTTGCTCTATATCCGGCCTTCTTTGTAAATCACTAGCGGGTCTTAAGTACTACTTAAGATTATCGCACAAAATACATAACTGAATCAATTGTTTAAGTTGTCAAATCGTCATACGTCGAAAAGAGACAGGAGAGTCCATATATATATATATATATATATATATATATATATATATATATATATATATATATATATATATATATATATATATATATATATATATATATATATATATATATATATGCTAATAAAATTTAAAGAATAAAAAGCCAACAAAATGCTACCAATACTGTCAATAAAATTAATATTCATTAAAAATTAACCTTTTGACTAAATTGAAGCATGAAAGGAAAGATTTTATTGTCGGAATTTTCGAACACGCCTGTGTTCTCTTTCAACGATACAAGGGATAAAAATGTAGTGTAGTATTCCTTCATCAATTTTGATTTGTGACAGGGAACATTATCCTGCATAAAAATGAACTTGTTGGGGTCGATTTGCACCCTTTCAGCAGAAGGGAGCAGACAAGACTCTAAAATTCTCTTGTACTGCCCGCTCCTGAGGGTCTTTTCAATAGGTTTTAAGAAACCAGTTCCATGAAAAGAAAAGCATCCCCAGAACATTATACTGAACGGATGCTTAACAGTACTTACTGCTAAATTCAAAGAGCTTTCAAAGCTTCTTCTTCGGATTTTAGATCGCTTATCCTTTGAATTTAGCTCAACTTTCATTTCATCGGAGAAGAAACAATTAGTAAAAAAATCAGGTGAGTCATTTTATCGAACAGCAATATATATATATATATATATATATATATATATATATATATATATATATATATATAAAAGTGAACATAGAAGTCAACACTTAGAGGCGACAGTCTGTTTCATGCTAGACGCAATCGTCAAATACGATTGCATCTAACTTTTAGAACTGAAACGATTTTATGTTCACTTTTATATTTACACACGCTCTATCTCTGATATTGAGCATTTTATCCCATAAATATAGCACACCTTAAGACTATATTTCTTCATATATATATATATATATATATATATATATATATATATATGTATGTATTTCATCATCATCATCGTCATTATTATTATTAGTCTCACGACCTGGAGTGGTTGTGCGGTTGCATCACGGTTGCGTGGCATATCGGGTATGGTGCTTCTGCTATGCATAAAGAGATCTTTGATAAAAAAAAAGAATGTTTATTGGTCCTGATCTGGCATCTCGGCTTCAGTCATTTTATGTCTTCCCTGGCGTAGCTTCCCTGTACCTTTTCGATAAATACTTTCATTGTAATCGTTCTGATGAACTCTCCTCCATTATGGAATCTAGACTTTATGGATTTAAGAGCAGTAGTAGCAATTTTCCAAACTTAGCTCAGATGTGGCACAAGGCCGAAGGTATGAGGCACCCAGTGAGGATCGGACTCACTGCTCAGTCGTAATATTTCTAGCGAGACAAGCTTGCTAACCATTACACCACTTCGAGGTGCCCATTTAAGAGCAGTACAATGTAACCCGGATATAAGAGACCCGGATATAAGAGAAACCCGGATATAAGAGAGATTTTCTCTGGTCCCAAATTAGAGCCTGTGTTAATGTATATAAAATAGTCCAAACCCGGATATAAGAGAAACCGGATATGAGAGAGATTTTCTCTGGTCCTAAATTAGAGCCTGTGTTAATGTATATAAAATAGTCCAAACCCGGATATAAGAGAAACCGGATATAAGAGAGATTTTCTCTGGTCCCAAATTAGAGCCTGTGTTAATGAATATAAAATAGACCAAACCCGGATATAAGAGAAACCGGATATAAGAGAGATTTTCTCTGGTCCCAAATTAGAGCCTGTGTTAATGTATATAAAATAGTCCAAACCCGGATATAAGAGAAACCGGATATAAGAGATTTTCTCTGGTCCCAAATTAGAGCCTGTGTTAATGTATATAAATTAGACCAAACCCGGATATAAGAGAAATCCGGATATAAGAGAGATTTTCTCTGGTCCCAAATTAGAGCCTGTGTTAATGTATATAAATTAGACCAAACCCGGATATAAGAGAAACCTGGATATAAGAGACTTCTTCTCCGGTCCCGACAACTCTCTTATATCCGGGTTACACTGTAGTATGTTGCCGACAAGATCTCATTTTACAGGTGAAATGGATGGACGTAATTGCAAGTTCCATGCTAACAGTTTTTTTCTCTCACACTACTCGTTTGTGGAACTCTCTTCCGGCTTCTAGTTACCCAGCCAAGTGTAATGTCAATCGTTAATTTCTAAATTCTTCTTCTTATTCTCTTTTCTTTAATAGTATTTTTCTTCTTTTTTTTTTCTTCTAACACTCAGTAACCCCTTGCGTCTTGGCATGTTGAAAATATTTAAAAAAAATATATATATTTTTCTTTTTCGAATTTCTTTTGGTCATTTAAAAAAAACAAAACAAAAAACATCTCTTTACCTCTCCTGCCGTTTATGGCATTTACCATTTGCCCCATTAGCCAAGAAAAGAAAAAAAAATATTCTACGGGACGAAGACGAAATGATAATGAGATTTGAGCAGTAATTAAAAAGGAAATTTTAGGTTGGTAGCGAAAAAAAAAATGAAGAGAATTTTTAAGAGAAAGTTATAGAAAAATGAAGTGGGCGGTAAAGACCAAAAAAAAAGAAAAAGAAAAAAGGAAGCGATAAACGTACATCTATTATTGAAAAGGTTAATGCAAGTCACGGTTAAAGGGCGAGAATAACAGAACTGGAAACGAGATTTGAGAGGGGAAAAAAAAACAAATAAAAAATATATGCAAACCTAGAGAGCAAGAGGCGGGAAAGATGCGTTAAAAGTTTAGATAAGGAAATAAAAAAAGAGAGAAACAAAGAGAGGGTAAAAGAAAGAGAGGTAAGGAAGAGGGAGTGAAAGAAAGAGACAAAAAGAATTGTAGGAGAGGGGTTAGTTTTATAGAAATGGAAGGAAAGACAGGAATGAAGAATGAGAAATTAGGAAGATAAGGGGAGGTCACTCTTATTTTTAAATGCCAATACATGCTAAGCTGGTTTAAGAACGATTTATCAGCTGAATGTCAAAGGCATTAGACGAATTTAGGCTCATACGCCGGAGGATTTTTGATGGTTTAGCATCTATCTATCTATCTATCTATCTATCTATCTATCTATCTAAGTTTAAATCTGTTTCTCTCGATTTTTATTTAATCTGTGTATAAAACTCTGTCTATTTACCTTATTCTTTTTATCTAAGTCTGTTTATATTTCTCTGATTATATATATATATATATATATATATATATATATATATATATATATATATATATATATGTATGTATATTACTCTTAATGTTTATATTTCTCTGCTTATATAAAAGTTTAGGCCATATCACGTTGAAATACCGGTTTTCGCAAAGGTCACAGAATTTAAGCAGGCCTGACGATTGCGTCTAGAATGAAACACCCTGTCGCCTCTGAGTATTGACTTCAATGTTCACTTTATATATATATATAAAGACGTCGACATTTCATTCATTTTAAACAACATAATTGCATTTAAGGATTTTTGTTTGTTTTTCAAAATTTTTCTTCATTCTGTCAGATTTATATCCATTTACATTTGCTTACATATATATATATATATATATATATATATATATATATATATATATATATATATATATATATATATATATATATAAATACAGTGTAACCTGGATATAAGAGAGTTGTCGGGACCGGAGAAGAAGTCTCTTATATCCGGGTTTGGTCTATTTTATATACATTAACACAGGCTCTAATTTTGGGCCAGAGACAATCTCTCTTATATCCGGGTTTCTCTTATATCCGGGTTACACTGTATTCGTCCTTCGACAGGATATTTTTCTATGAAAATTTCTCGGACATTTAGGCCGGTAAATGTTATTTAATACTGTTTATTATAAACATAGCATTTACTAAAATACTTGTATCTATAAAAAGAATACCCGCTCGGCCCGCTAGGATCAAAGTGTAGTATCTGTGCTTTGTGAGCTGCCGGCCAGGTGTCTATCGAACTCTCTGCTTGCAGGATCCGAAGGGATGGGGTTTCGTTCGGGAGGTAACTAACCCGCTTGGTCGGGTTTTAGATGGGTTTATTTTGGCTGGGCCTACGGCTCCGGACATACCCACATTAAAAGGCCTTGTGCACATTCAATTCCTGTGGGTGAATTGATAAATACCATCTATAAAAAGAATACCCGCTCGCCGGTGGCTGGGATCAAAGTGTAGTATCTGTGCTTTGTGAGCTGCCGTGTCTGTCGAACTCTCTGCTTGCAGAGAGGAACCCAGACGAGGCTCCGCCGAAGGGTGGGGTTTCGTTCGGGGAGGTTGACGGAACTAGCCCGCTTGGACGGGTTTAGATGGGTTTTATTTTGGCTGGGCCTACGGGCTCGACATACCCACATTAAAAAGCCTTGTGCCATTCAATTCCTGTGGGTGAATTGATAAATACCATCTATAAAAGAATACCCGCTCGGCCCGGTGGCTGGGATCAAAAGTGTAGTATCTGTGCTTTGTGAGCTGCCGAGCCGGGTGTCTGTCGAACTCTCTGCTTGCAGAGAGGAACCCTGACGAAGCTCCGCCGAAGGGTGGGGTTTTCGTTCGGGGAGGTTGACGGAACTAGCCCGCTTGGACGGGTTTAGATGGGTTTTATTTTGGCTGGGCCTACGGGCTCGGACATACCCACATTAAAAAGGCCTTGTGCCACATTCAATTCCTGTGGGTGAATTGATAAATACCATCTATAAAAAAGAATACCCGCTCGGCCCGGTGGCTAGGATCAAAGTGTAGTATCTGCGCTTTGTGAGCTGCCGAGCCGGGTGTCTGTCGAACTCTCTGCTTGCAGAGAGGAACCCGGACGAAGCTCCGCCGAAGGTGGGGTTTCGTTCGGGGAGGCTTGGACGGGTTTAACTGGCCTGCTTGGTCGGGTTTAGATGGGTTTATTTTGGCTGGGCCTATCAAAGGCTTGCAGACATACCCACATCCGCCGAAGGTGAGGTTTCGTTCGGGGAAAAACTAGCCCGCTTTCAGGTTTAGATGAGTTTATTTTTTGGCCCTGCAGGCATTCAAAAAGGCCTTCCTTCCTGTGGGTGAATTGATAAATACCATCTATAAAAAGAATGTTAAACATAAAAATGTCTTTAAATAATAATTGTCGGACTTTGTCCATTTCATAATATATATATATATATATATATATATATATATGAAAGACAGCACATTATATTAAGGGAATTATATACACCCACACATTCAAGTCTCTTGAATTTGAGTTTAAACGTAAACACTTAAATGTTTTTTTTAGCCACCTATTACGTATTACCTGTTTATTTATTATTTAATGAAATATAAATAGAAATGTTTTTTCTTTCATATTTTAATTTACCACATTATTTATGTCCCTTGGAAAACAAATATCTACTCCATTTTTCGTACAATAAACTCAGTTATTGAAAATGGTATTTAATTTTTTTTTCCTTTCTCTCCTGAGAACAATTAAATGATCAACAAATGCTTACATTTCATCGCAGCAAATTTCCAATAGTGCATTGAAAACAACAAAATAAACGTTTCTATTTGTTTTATATTTTTCTCGTTTTGTCTTAGTGGTTAGAGCAGTAGACAGAGGTCTTGCTAATTTTATTGCAAGTCCGCTAGCATACGCAGTCCGATACATCGGGCGTTCAAAATTTGGAAAAAACACGAAACATTTAAATTTAAAGCTAACTGTACGTCTTACAAATCTATATATAAAATTTCGGAGACTTCCGATTTTCCGTCCGTCACGCCCTCTAAAATAGCCACACATTGACAGATCAAAACGAAAATTTAAAGGAGAAAAGCAAATAGGTAAGAGCGTAAAGTACACTTGGTTTTATAAGGGTTCGTAGCTTAGAACAATAAATTTTCAATCATTTTTTTTTCTTTTTTTGAAAAACTGAGTTTTATTTAACATACAAATTTTTAAAAACAAACTATTTAAAAACAAACAATTTAACGATTGAAATAAATACTTTTTTAAATAGATATTTGGAAAATTCCTTTGTTTTTGCATATTTTAAATCCCCGCCCTGAAAAAAAAATATTTAGAATAAGACAGTTTTTCACCCCCTCCGTCCACAAGAAACGCTATTTTGTTGAAAAGCCTCCCGAGTGGATGCTTTCCCGAACATTACATTCTGAATGATTTCAAATCTAGGGTCAACTTTTATCCAATCTATAGCGATTTTCCAAGCGTAGCTTAGATGTGGCACAAGGCCGAAAGTAGGTGCACCCAGTGAGGATCGAAGTTATTGCTCAGCCGTAACTGTTCTAGCGAGACAAGCTTGCTAAACATTACGCCACGCCGAGGTGCCCTCTTTTATCCAATCTATATATCCTCATAATATGCTTTTCTTACCAACTCCTCTTACGTTCATACACCAACCTCTTACGTTCATACACCAACCTCATTCAGAAATCTTCTAGAAGGAGTGGCTCTTGGGCTTTCTGTTGGCTGAACAGTTAGTAAAAAATAGAAATACGTCTGACTGGAGCAAGTTCTTTGCTTTCTATTTTGTTACACTGTTTTACGCAGACTGTAATTAATGTTTTCATTATTTAGAATGCAAGACAATATATAGTTATTGCCATACTTTCATCTCTCATTTGAAAGTTGGTATTCATGATAAATTGAACTGTTTATGGCTTTCGGACATTGATGTAATATTGCCACCCCCCACCTCCCTTCAAACAAACAAAAAAAAATCATGCGCAAAAAGCTTTTATGGCTCATTTATTTGTCAGTATTACGTCATGACTGAAAGAAATCTAATAAATTTTAATAATAAATCATACTTTATGATGAATGTTTAGAATGAAAATGACTTCAACGAACGGAAAATTCCCAGCTGGATGATAAACTGCTCAGGAAATTTGTCACGGCTTAAAGATTTTGAAAATAAAAGTTCAACAAATATTTTTTTTTTTTCGTTGGGAGTATTTCCTTGATAAATCCCCTGATTCAGAAACTGGTAAAAAAAACAAAAAACTTACCTTATCTTTAGAATATTTATCGATATTTATGAGGTGTTGAACTGAATAAAAAAAATGAAGCCAGCACAAAAATAGCAGGGATAGAGATGATGATAATAGCGATATTAAATGCTTATTTTTTTTTTTTTTATAAGGCATTATTTGACCAAAAAAGTTAGCATTACATTCGGCTTGAGAAGTCGGATGGCTTTACGACCATAGCACGATGAAAAACGCTCAAGGAGGAGAGTATTTCTCATACCGTTGCAAGAAGATCGAACGTTCGGAAAAAGACCCGAAACCATATACCCTCACTTCGGCCGATAATAAAACAATTATTTTACATATGAAAAAAATAGTTCCCTATATTAAACAGCAATACGAGTGGTTACTGCAAAACTCGCTATCAAACTGAGCCATTAGTTAAGCAACGAAGAGCCTGACTAGATGGGTGACTGTTTGGGCTTATTTGGTGCTGTAACCTTAAATGTGCAGCTGGTGTAATAGATAACAGCTCGGAAACCTAGAAATTCCGATGTTTTTTGATTTCTCTTTATTTTGGGAAGAGCAGAGTTTTTTAGTACTTCCTTGTACCAAACCAAATAGTTAAATTAGTACACATATTTGTGTTTATTATATCCCGTTATTGTTCTGTTTTGTTTTTTATAAGTAGTATCCCTTTTTATAATTAATTCTTGCGGCTGACGGCCAGATACGTTGAAACAACGGTTCAGCAAAGTCGAGCCTGGTCAGTATCTAGATGGGTGACTGCTTGGGTATACCAGGTGCTGTAAATTCAGATGTGCGACCGGTGTAATGAATAACGGTTCGGAGTTGGAAATCGGAGTGACGGGTTCTAATTCCAGTTGGGTTCGTTATATTCACTTACGAGCAAATACCCTCCCCACAACCCCAGGGAAAGGAATCTCGTACATTCATAGCTGCTCTGGCGTATCAAATGTAAACAAATGACGTCATATATTAAGAAATGGACAAAGTCCGACAATTTATTTATTAAAGACATTTTTATGTTTAACGTTCTTTTTTATAGATACAAGTATTTAAGTAAATGCTCTGTTTATAATAAACAGTATTATTCATGGAAGATTCATGGAAGATTGAAGTTTATAAGCAGTAAATTCGACCTTGCCTACCGAACGCTCCTTTGTGGCCGAGTCGGTTAAGGCACGTCAGCGTAAATGATGGTTCCGTATAGGATGCAGGTTCGTATCCTGTCAAAGGACGAATATTTTCTATGAAAATTTCTCGGACATTCAGGCCGGTAAATGTTATTTAATACTGTTTATTATAAACAGAGCATTTACTTAAATACTTGTATCTATAAAAAAGAACGTTAAACATAAAAATGTCTTTAATAAATAAATTGTCGGACTTTGTCCATTTCTTTATATATATATATAATAAAAAAATTATGAAATGGACTAAGTGCGACAATTATTTTAATATTTTTTTGTTTATATGTTATTTGTATAGATACAAATATTTAAGTAAATGCTCTGTTTTTAACAAACAGTATTCAAATTTAAGGGCCTGGATGTCCTAGAAAATCTCAAAAATATGTCCTCCAACAGAAACGGAACCTGTATCCAGCACGGAACCGTCATATAGACTGACGTGCTATACTATTTAGCTTACAGAAGAAGCGTGTGGTTAGCAAGCTCGAATTACTGTTTTTAAACTACAAATTTCTCATGATCTTCCTCGAACGCTCATATCTGCTGGAAGCGTATCTTAACAGAAACTACATTAAAATAATTGTTGGGCTTAGTTCATTTCTTAATATATTATGTCTTTTGTTTACGCACCGTCCCGTTATTAAACCTATAGTTACGGAAGGGGCGGATGCATGCTTTTCTCAATAGCATCGATACGAAGTTGAACGCAAGATTATATTTACTAAGTTTCTGTTTACCAAGCGTCTTTTACCGCTTATTACAAGCTTATTATCCATTTTGATGGGTGCAACGTATTCTTACAGTACAATATATATATATATATATATATATATATATATATATATATATATATATATATATAAAAAAGGCTTAAATACTAATATTCCATGGTCATAATTTATTCCATTGGAATCGTAAATACGATCCAATTCATCAGACCTACAAATTCAAAAAAAAGTTGTTTTTTTTTTTAATTTGGAATATTAGTGTTTAAGCCTTTTTATTATATCCTTACTCTGTCCTAGACATTGAGTTCTACCTGGATTCTTCCTCTTGGAATTTTTTTCTGAAAATATACATGTATGGGTATTTATATATTTTGCATATTGTGGCACCATTTACCAGGGCAAAAGGAAAAGAGGAAAAAGAAAAAGAAAAGAAAGGAAAAAGAGAAAGGAAAGAAAGGAAAGGAGGGGCGAGACTTAAGCGTAGATGATAAAATGAACCACCCACGACCGGGGGCAATTGACAATGTTATTTTGATAAGTAGCAAATGGCGAAAAAGGTGTCATTACCATCGCAGAAAAATTCTAAGTGGATAAGGGAATCGACTATGTTCTGGCGACGAACTTGTGTTATCGGGGATAGATAACAGCCGCTTAATGCTGGCAAAACATCTAATTAGCAAATCACAGACGGACTAGCTAAGAAAACTCCAATTGAAAATGTTATTTTGATAATTGACAAAGAACAGGTTAAATACAGGGCTTTGGATAGATAAGAAAAATTAACTGTGTCGTCTGCTAAGCCGCACACGAAGTAACGGCTGACCGTTTTTTTGACAAGCCATCCATGGGTGTCAGAATGCGGCTGTGATAACGAAACTATTTTATCAGAAATTGGCACCAAGCATGACTAGAACAATGGAATTGTTTTTTGTTTTTTTTCGAGAGGACGGTGTTTTGTTGGACGACCACGCATTCTGATAATTAGCGAGGGTCTGACTGACGAAGTCCAGATAATTGAGGTTATGACACTACTGGTCGCATTGTTCTGTTGGCGGCCAGAGAAAATGAGAGCTGCGATTAAGGAAAGAAAAGGGAAAGAAAAAGATAATTTTTTTTTAGCAAGATATATTTTTTTTTTCTTCCTGAAACAAAGCCAGCTGGATCGCGCACGCCCGGCTGGACATCATTGTCCGGAGGTGATCACGTGACGCAAGGAGGAAAGCGCCGCCGCCCATTTAGAGGATGGGTATGAGGGGTTTCTACGAAGGAGTGAGGAGGACAGTTGACGCCCCTCTGAAGTATGGTGAGAAGGTGGGAGTAAGAGAAGACTCCCAAAAATGGAAAGAAGTGGAAAATTCCTAACCAAAAACAAAAGAAGTGGATATGTATTTAGAATTATCGAGGAACCTCCGACGCCGACAAACGCACCCCGGTTTTGGTCGGCGTTCATATAAGCAAAGTCGCAGCGAGCAGAAATCAGTAGAGTTTTCCCGGAGAGTTTCCCGGAGAGTTCAGCAGAGAAGAGTGCCTAGCGGCTGACTAAGATTCGCGCAGCTTCCAAACTCATCTTCAATCCAAGAACAATTATTTTGAAGAGCGACTTAGATCCAGACCACCAAAATAAGTTTTTTCGACTTTCGCCTGAAGACACACCAAGAATCAATTTCTTAAAGAACAGACAACTTAAAGTGTTAAGACTCGCCTAACAAAAGAACAACGTGTCACAATCCATTTAGCGGGTCGGGAGATAGACGCAAGCCTATGTATCCAGCAACTAGACATAAAGTTTTGTTATCCTTTTTTCTTTGATACCTTGAACTTTTGAGTTATCATTTTTTTTTCTTTTATGCATACTTGTGCGGTGTCACCCTCGGTTGAACTCGATTTGCATTACGGCCCCAACTACTGATTGATTTCGTCTGCCTAAGATCAATTCACACGTGGGTAGGCAGACTGGAGATCAACGCAGTTACTTTGGTAACCAGACGTTGGAAATGAGTTGTGAACGACGAGGCTGATATCGAATCTAACCAGATTACCATCCGAATCACCAAAAGGTTAGAACGTCACATTTGGGTGCCGCGACCGATACCAAGCCAGTTGGTCGTCACAGGACGGGACAACACGACTGACGCAAACAGGCGGATGTCACGTTTGGAGCGGCGACACCCGAACGAAGCAGCGAGGAGCGAGCGAAGGCTGTGTTAGGGACGTCACAATATGTATGTATATTTTCCACTAATATTATATATATATATATATATATATATATATATATATATATATATATATATATAAGCAAGTGTAAATGGATATAAATCCGACAGAATGAAGAAATTTTGAAAAAACAAACAAAAAATCCTTAAATGTAGTTAAATGAAAGAAATGTCGACGTCTGACGTTTCGGTTTATTAAACCTTTTCAAGACAATATTCATCAAAATACAATTCAGTTCAATATGACAAAATACGATGGACATAAAAACACAAGTCATATTCAGAACAGATAACTGAAAATTTTAAAATGATCAGCCTTCCGTCTAACATGGTCACGCTGTCGTCACATGGGCGACGCTTTCATAACGTATTCCTAAAAGTTTGTGATTATTTTGAAATGAAAAAGAAAAAGAAAAAGAAAATGAAAAGAATTCTATTAGGTTCCAAAATTCTTATGTGTATGCTTGTCGAGCATCAATCTCGCTAAAAAAGGGGAAATATTAAAGAAACCAGGTCTAGTATTCACCGTGCGTGAGATGGATAAAGCGTCGCCCATGTGACGACAGCGTGACCATGTTAGACGGAAGGCTGATCATTTTAAAAATTTTCAGTTATCTGTTCTGAATAAGACTTGTGTCTTTATGTCCATCGTATTTGTCATATTGAACTGAATTGTATTTTGATGAATATTGTCTTGAAAAAGGTTTAATAAACCGAAACGTCAGACGTCGACATTTCTTTCATTTAACTACATTTAAGGATTTTTGTTTGTTTTTTCAAAATTTCTTCATATATATATATATATATATATATATGCGCGGTACTTATTGGAAAGCGCGCGATATCAGTGATAGAGCTAACATATTCAGTCTGTATGGACACAGATGTACGTTTGCGTGCATATGAATGTAATCCCAAAACGGACACAGGGAGAATTTTTTCTCTCCCCCATCACCATCAAACATAATCACACACACGCTAACATAGATTCAAATTTTAAAAAAAATAAATCAGTTTGTCTAATGATCGCAAAAGGGTGAAACCAAGGGTTATAAACTTATATCCATACGACTGAAGTATATAATAATAATAATAATAATAATAATAATGGACTCTCCCGTCGGTTTCGACGTATGAGGATCTGACAGCTTATTGATTCAGTTATGAAAGTTTGTGCGATAATCTTAAGTGGCATTTAAGACCCGCTAGTGATTTACATAGAAGGCCACATATGGAGCAGGTGTGAGAATTGTGAGATGAGATCATTGTTAGATTGAATGACCTTTTAGATCTTGCTCTCGCTTCTTGAAGATGATTCAGACAAGCAGATTGAAAATTGCTGAGTCCACTAAAACACGTTGATCTCCATTCTACCCGCTCCAAGGCTAAGCGCTCAAGGCTGTTGTGTGGTATATTAACTGCTGACAAGTTGCTTTTCAGCTTGTCTTTGTATCTTAGCCATGGGCGTCCTACATTCCTGACCAGTCCATCGTAACTGAGACTATATGAGAAAAGTCTCGATTCGTCCAATATTACACCTGTTGAACAGGTCTACGTTAGATGTCCTATCTTGAAGCTTAACTCCACAGATTGCACGCAGACAGCTTTTATGGAAAACATCTAGCTGGCATATATGGTACCTGTATGGAGTCCACGACTCTGAGCCATACAAAAGGAAGGCAAGTACAACAGCTCTGTAAACCCGAATTTTCCTATCCAGTCGAATACCACGCTCATTCCATAATCGATGGAAATGTGTGGATATAGATCTGACAGTATGAAGAAAAATATGGAAAAACAAAAATCCGAATATGCAAGTATACTGTTTTAATGTTGTTTCAATGTCGACATCAGACGTTTCGGTCTAGTAGACCTTCTTCAGGACATAGTTATTAAAACATAATTAACATTAGACGGTATTCAAGTCAACATGAAAAGACGATAGACATAAGAGTAAGACTTATCAAAAGAGAATAACTGAAATTTTTAAGATCAGCGTTTCGTTTCACAATATGATCACGTCGGCGTCACTTGGGCGATGTTGTGAAAGCGTATTCCTAAAATAGAGTATATTTTAAATGAAAAAGAATTTTATTTTAATCTCAAATTTATAAGTACGTTTATCCAGCATTAATCTTGTCAGAAAAGGGGAAATATTAAAGAAGCCGGGTCTAGTATTCACCGTGAGATAGATATTATGCCTGCCTCATAAATCCGTCTAAGATTTTTATTATGAATATAACCTTCATTTTTTTCATATATATATATATATATATATATATATATATATACAGATCTATCTATCTATCTATCTATCTATCTATCTATATATATATATATATATATATATATATATATATATGCAATTTAAATTAATGCTCTGTTTTTAATTAAACGGTATTAGTTGCTATTAGTTATTATGAATATATTTTAAAACCTTCATTTTTTTCATATATATATATATATATATAAATATATATATATATATGTATACAGATCTATCTATCTATCTATCTATCTCTCTCTCTCTCTCTCTCTATATATATATATATATATATATATATATATATATATATGCAATTTAAATTAATGCTCTGTTTTTAATTAAACAGTATTAGTTACATTTACTGGCCTGAATGTTCGAGAAATTTCTAAAATGTATTCTCGAACAAGAGTCAAACCTATTAAAATAACTTATAAACAGAAAACATATTAATAATTGTCGGACTTAATTCATTTCGTTATATATAGTGGAGTGGCACTTGAGCCTTTTATTAGTGAACATTAGTAAAAAAAAAAGAAAACAAAAAAAACACATGTAATCATGAGATAAAAAGCATAAGTCACATTGTAATGAATGAGATAAAAAAAGAAAAAATATATTCGAACCCAATTCCTACAATGCGATTGGAAACAAATCTGTTTAGCCATTGTGTAGTAGATACAATATGCGGACAGGTCGCTGTTCCAGCGTGAGAGTACTTACCTGAAAAAGAAGAAAAAAAAACAGTATTAGTAGCGTAGAAAATTGGTATTGATAAAGGCATACAATCACAGGAAGGTTGCATATCAGAATGTCTTTAAAATACATTTATTTTATAGAACCGGAGACAAAAACGCAAAGATAGAAAAAAAAAGGAATTTTATTGGATAAAAGATCTGAGAGATTCTATTGGTCAAAAGGTAAAAACCTGAGACGCGTTAATTAAACCAAAAAGACAGTTTTATTGATAAATCATATCTGTGTCACTTTCAAGGAGAAATCTGATAAAATACAGTACCACTTACTTCATTAACACATTGAGGCAATTATTTTACTTTGTTAAACACTTTGAAAGCAAATAATGTATTTTTTAGTGTTTTCGGATATTCAATTATCTTTTGTATGCAGTGGAGATAGTATGCATTTAATACTCTATTTACATGATTCGGACTATTGTCATCATTCTTTGTTTCCATATTTATCACAACGTTTCGGCTGTTGTACTCTCCGGCCTTCTTCGAGTTGTTGGGAAGTCGAACTGAGCCCTTTATTTCGCTCGCTGGGGTAGACTGTTCTAGTTCCACGTGGCATGTCTAATGGATGTCAGTTATCTCCTGTTAATTCACCTCTCCAAGTTCTCCACTGCCTTAACCAGATATTGAACTCACAAGATGTGGAACTAGAACAGTTTACACCAGCGAGGGAAATAAAGGGTTCAGTTCGACATTCCAACCACCCGAAGAAGGCCAGAGCGTACAGCGGCCGAGACTTTGTGATAAGTATGGAAACAAAGATGATGACAATAGTTCGAATAATGTAAATAGAGTGTTAAATGCATACAATCTTCACTGTCTATCTTCAAGTCTGTTGGCAATACAATTTAGCGTTGAAGGCGAGACCGTGTGGAACAAGCTCGAAATGCGGTTTTCCTTGGAAATTCTATCAGACAGATCAAGATTTGTTTTCTTTCAGGTTCCTAATTAAGTCAGAAATTTCTGGCCAATCTAGTATCAAATATTAAGTGTATTTAGACAGAAAATGTTATTGAAGGCAAGACATTTTGTGTATATTAATTTTATTGATCGACTTTTCCAAATTATGAATAATCCTTCTCAGGTAAGAATATTCCGTCAGAAATTGTCCCATGTTTATTTCAGAAGAAATATGGTCCACGTTTTCAACTTCAGCCATCATAAGAGTCGGTAGAAAAATGGAAGCTTTTGTACAACTGGTGAGTGTAGTGATGTCGGCAGAAAGTGTTGTGGCTGCATGTTTGATTTTGTTATTTGGGGGGTGATTTTTGAGGATGCAGACTCTTAAATTCTACTTTTTTTTATTTATAGATGTTTGGTTTTTGTTGTATGCTAAAAAATGGCTACAGTTAAAAAAAAAAAGAATAAGGCAAAAAAGAAAAAAAAGAAATGAGTGTAAAGTGAAAAAAAGCAAACAAAGGAAGTATTGGGCGTGCCGCGTCTAAGGTACGTTTAAAAAAATCTTTTTTGGGGTACCTTGAGGCGGTGTAATGGTTAACAAACTTTTCTCGCTAGAACAATTATTCCTGAGTAATGAGTTCGATCTTCACTGGGTGCCCTATACTTTCGGCCTTGTGCCACATCTAAGCTACGCTTGGAAACTCACTATATATATATATTTGCATGTTTTAAGATTCGGCTATTGTATGAAATTGTGTTTAAAATTCCTAGTATATATTTTGAGTTATATCTGATTGAAAAGAAAAACATGTGTTAAGGAAAACCGAATTTGTATTTTGCAGAAGTGAAAATTCTTTAAGTCTCTCTGTTGCTGACGACATATTGTCAATAGTTCGATTGTTGTTTATATTTACTTTGCATTTATATTAAGTTCCATTATTTAGCCGGGGATTCAATTATGTACATTAAACAATAAGCTGAAAGCTTTTCGTTCTAATAATCAATTTTAGAAAGATGTATTTAGGAATCTCATTTCGACCGGCCTCACACGCGTTACGCACTTGTTTTGAAAGTTCGCCTTTTGTCGTTTATTTATTAAACACATAAAACAAGGAAAACGGCAGTTGAACATTTAAATGGAAGAAGGGGCACTTCGACGTGATGTAATGGTTGGCATGCTTGTCTCACTCAGTCAATTACGCCTGAATAGAGAGTGAGATCATCATTGAGTGCTCCATACTTTCGAACTTGTGCCACATCTAAACTACTCTCAGAAAGTCATTAGAGCACTTCTATGCGGTGAAATGCTTAGCAAGCATGTCTCGCCAGATGAATTATGGCTGAATGGTAAGTTCGACGGAAAGAAAGGTTACTGCCTAGATATTATATATATATATATATATATATATATATATATATATATATATATATAATATATATATATAAGAAAAAGGAGAAAAGAAACAGTCAGTTGCTTATATCCCCTGTCGAGTGGACGGAGTGATTGCTGGAGTGTCCGTCTCCAAAATTATGGTATCGGGATACTGAAGGTGACACAACTCAGTTAAGTGACAAATTTTATATTTGTATAAATTATCTCTTCTTTTCTATCTATGTATCTAGATAAATAACTAGCTATATCTATCTATCTATCTGTCTATCTAGTTTATTCACGTCTATCTATGTATCTATTTTATTTTATTCATATCTGCCTATATCAGTTTATTCATATCTATCTATAATTATGTATATATATATATATATATATATATATATACTAATCTATTTAAATTAATATCTATCTATTTAAATTAATATCTAGATAGATAGATAGCTATCTACATCTATCTATCTAGCTAGCTAGCTAGCCATATCTAGCTATGTATCTATATATATCTAGCTATTTATATCCCCCTATCACTATCTCTTTATCTCTCTCTCTATCTATCTATCTGTCTATAAATCAACAATAATTTCTAATATATCACATTTTCAGGTCTATATTTTATTTGAAAAAATATTAAAATAAATACGAATTAAACAACTTAAAAAATGTTAATTATAAATTTCAATTTAATTCTGTATTTTCCTTAACACCTAAACATCACAATAAATTATAATTTGAATTGTAAGTTTTAGTTGGGACGCTCATAGAAGCGAGTTCCAAACTGTATTATGAATAATATTTGTATGAAATGATATAAATTATTCCTAATAACCTTACCAAACAATGTAAGAAGGCAATATTTGAATAAATGTTGTTCAACATTTTCACCACAGAAATCGAAAAGAACACTCGTTCCAACCTGATATATTCAAATAAAGAATATTTTTCTTAAGGCTCCAATATCAGCAGCCATATTTGTTTCTGATGCATGTTTCCATGCGCATGCGTGGCACAGAACGAAAAGTGGCGAAAAAAGAAAGGCACAGGCTTATCAAGAAGATCTGTTCTCTGTATCTATCGTTTTACTCGCTAGTTTAAGAGATTTTTTTTTTACTGTAACTGCGTGTTGAGTAATTATTTTCGTTAATAAACAGGTGAGCACAAGTAATGAATGTTTTAAATAGCTGTAATGTAAGTACAGAAAGAAACAGTTCAAACAAACGACAAACACTGACAGAAAAAAAAATCAGTTTGAAGATATGAAATCGAAATAAGGAAGCAACTCTCAACGAATGCTTTAACTCGCGTTATATATCTGGAAAGCAAATCAAACATGGACGACGCTAGGTTTATCTAGGAAAACTAACAAATAAACAATGCCGAAGACTGTCGTTATATAACGGTTCCTTTCCGATAGATTTCAACGAGGAGTATTTTGACAAAAATTATTATAGGAAGGAAACTAGTACAACTGAATACTGAAAAGGTTTCACTTTAATATCTAAACAAAAATTACAGTTGTTATATCAAGAAGTTTATTTACCATCTCTTTCTCAAAGATATTATATATTTAGATAGCTTACTTATTATAAAACGCAGATTGAGTGTGTGTGTGTGTGTCTGTACGTTTATATATTGGATCGGATTTCCTACATTTTTCAACCGATTTCAACAAAACTTCACAGAACTGCGTAAAATTACTTTGCGGTGGTTCTGACAGCGCCCCAAATTGGAAAAACACAATTGTTTTTGCACAAAATCAATTTGAAAACATGATTAAGAGACATTAATGAAAGGGGGAAAACTCATATCGAGTTATACCTATTATAAAACCCAGGTTGGTGGTTTGTGTGTGTGTGTGTGTGTGTGTTCGTTTATATATGGGATCGGATTTCCTACATTTTCAACCGATTTCAACAAAACTTCACTTTTTTTTGGCAGGTAGTGTTTCTTATTGTCTTGCACACTTTTTTTTTTATTTTTACATTCAGAATGCTTTAAAAATTCCATTTACAAGACAATTGTTTATAATAAAATTCTATTCAATCGGTAGAGACTCATAACGATTAAAAACAATGTTTTTGTTTGAGTTTGACCAATTCATGAAAACAAAAAACAAAAAAAACAAAACAAAACAAAACAAAACAAAAAAAAAACTAATTAAGACATGTATGTCCGTCAACCTTAAACAATAATCTTTGTCAATTTTATTTTTCAGCCTTTATGATGGTCGATACTTGATCTATCTCTTACTGTTACATCCCCGGGCAACGCCGGGCTCTACTGCTAGTTATTGATAAAAATACAAAGAATCTGCAATGTTATCGGTTCTGACCTGGCATATCTGCTTCAGTCATTTTCCGACTGTCGTAAAATGTTTTCTTTGTAATTGTTCTGATTATCTTTCCTCTTTGGAATTTGAGCGCAGTACTAGATTGGCAGCTAGGTCTCATCATTTTACAGGTGAAATTTCTAACTATCCGTTCTATGCTCAGTTATTTTTTTTTTCTCTCGCACTTTGTGGAATTACCTTCTTGTTCTGCAGTCACGATCACGAATCCCGTGACTCCCCAGGGTCGTAGGAGGATCACAGTTACTGCAACCGCAGTAGAAGTGGTGTTTCTTGGGCAAGATAGCCTGACAAAGCCCAACCCTCTCCAGGCCGGTTTTGAATTTCAGAGCTAACTTTGCCTAGACAAATTACCACCCCAGTTTGTCCTGGGGGTGGGGGGTGAAGAGGATTCATACCTTTTCCAAGGGTATTAGCACGTAAGTGAATGTATTGGATTTGAGTGGAATTCGAACTCGGCTCTCCGATTCCTCAATCCGAAGGGAAGGGAGGCAGAGAGAAACAGCCTGCATTCAGATTAACGAGTAAATTTATGGCAGAGACCGTAAGGGATAGAAGCTGTAAGAGATAGGAAGATGTGGAGAGCTATGATCGATCATTTTTCTAACGAATATCTTACCACTATGTGGTAAGATATTCGTTATATATTATATATATATATATATATATAGGATATATATATATATATATATATATATATATATATATATATATATATACATGTTTCAAATTACTAACGAGATAATACTTTTCCTATCGAAATACGCACACAAACACATATATATATATATATATATAATGGTTTAGTAATACAAATCTTTACCTACTGGCGAAAAATCTGCCTCGTCAGTCATATATCGAAAGATACATGATTGCCTAAGCGTGTGTCACGCATGGCACATAACTGACTGATACAAATCTTACTGCGAAGGGGGAGTAAGTGGATTGATAATTTTCCCAAGGGTATTGATACAGAGAGAGAGAGAGAGAGAGAGAGAGAGAAAGCACGAGAGAGAGAGAGCACGAGAGAGAGAGAGCGCACGAGAGAGAAAGAAGAGAAAGAGCACACGAGAGAGAGAGAGAGAGAGAGAGCGAACGAGAGAGAGAGAGGGGGATAGAGAGAGAGAGAGAGCGAACGAGAGAGAGATAGAGAGAGAAAGAACGCATGAGAGAGAGATGGGGTAGAAAGAGAGAGAGCGCACGAGAGACAGAGAGAGAGAGAAAGAACGCATGAGAGAGAGAGGAGGTTATATATATAGAGAGAGAGAGCGAACGAGAGAGAGAGAGCGCACAAGAGAGAGAGAGAGAGAGAGCACAAGAGAGAGAGAGAAGAAAGAACGCACGAGAGAGAGAGAGGGATAGAAAGAGAGAGAGCACGAGAGAGAGAGAGAGAGAGAGAGGGGATAGAGAGCGGGAGAGAAAGAACGCATGAGAGAGAGGGGGATCGAGAGAGAGAGGGATAGAGAGAGAGAGAAAGAACGCATGAGAGAGAGGGGGATAGAGAAAGAGAGAGAGCGAACGAGAGAGAGAGAGAGCGAACGAGAGCTAGAGAGAGAGAGCGAAAGAACGCTCGAGAGAGAGAGAGGGGTGAGAGAGAGAGCGAACAAGAGAGAGAGAGAGAGGAAAAAGACCGCACGAGAGAGAGAGAGAGGTGTGAGAGAGAGAGCGAACGAGTGAGTGAGAGAAGCACAAAAGAGAGAGCGAACGAGAGAGAGAGAGAGAAGCACAAGAGAGAGAGCGAACGAGAGAGAGAGAGAGAGAAGCACAAGAGAGAGAGAGAGAGAAAAAGAACGCACGCCGAAAGAGAGAGCAAATGAGACATCGAGAAAGCGCACGATGGAGAGAGAGAGAGAGAGAGAGAGAGAGAGAGAGTAAAGAATGAAAGGGAAAGGGTACTGGCACGAGAGAGAGGGAGGAGAGAGAGAGAGGGGCACGAGAGCGCACAAGACAGAGCCCATGAGAGAAAGTGCGCACACACCAGAGTGAGTGCTCGCATGAGAGAGAGAGAGAGAGAGAGAGAGAGAGAGAGAGAGAGAGCAAGATAGATAGAGAGAAACGCGAGAGTCGGGTCGTTAGAAAGACAGAGAGAGAGTGCTAAAGAGAAGGAGATATACGTAGCTATGGTAATAAATTGGGGGTGTAGTGATATGAAAATCACACAAGAGAATAATATGGATGATTTGCAGGAAAGTAATAGGAATTGACTTCATGAAAATTGAATAGAGACTGAAAGATAAGAGAGAGGCCAAGCAGGAATGCAAAACAAGAAATGGTCGACACGCAGAGAATTTCTCCTGATTCTCTCTCAAAAAAGATTTATGTCAGGGAAACACGGGCGAAGCAAGAGAACAAAGAAATGATTAATTACTGGCACTAATTGAAAAGTGCAGAGAAAATGAAAATAGATTTAAAAATCATTAGGAAAACCTCGAAGAAGTTAAAACAACACAGGTAGCAAGAGAGGCGTTCAAAGGTTTATCGAGCCTAAGGTAAAATTACGTACGCAAAACTATATGCTTTTAAATATATATTTGTATGTGTTTAAGTGAGTCCTGATTGAGCTAACGTCAGACAGGTGTAATGTGAGTCTTCTTGATAGGCATGTAGTTGTATGACCAATATAATTATTCATGAATTTGGTTTGATAAGGAACGCATTTACATAAGGGACATGTGAATTCATAAATAATACTGGTCCTCTGTAACTTAGATCTTACAGGTGAATTCTTGTTGTTGACGATAAGGTGCATATATATATATATATATATATATATATATATATATATATATATATATATATATGCAGCATGGCCCGGCGTTGCCCGTGCTTGATTCAAAAATCGTACGACTCAAACAGCAATCGCTATCACTTGACTTAAAATATTTTTGCCCTTCCTTGCCTTTAAAGGAGTGCCCATTGCCGTGCTGATGTTGCTACATGCCTTACTTCTTGCCTCACACTGCGAATATTTTCTAAGCTCTATACTAAACATTAAATCTGTTACGAAAAAAGAACTAAACAAAATGAACACAAAACGATCAGCTTTAAAAAAAGGACTCGTAACTGGAAAAACCGAATGAAAAAAGAATGTTAACAACAAATACTTTTTCACACCCAACCCAGTTCTGCGGAATCAGAATCAACGTTGATTTTAAGCAAGCGAATGAGACAATTGGAGTAAAGTGCCATGCAGATTTAAATTTTTCCCACTTGTGACGAATGCAGCTATCGAATTTTGCATGCTAGGTAACATTCGTGTCAGTCAGCTGTTGGCTCTCACACTGGCCAGTACAACCTTCCTGCCTATTCGTGGCAGCCACCTATAGGCTCTCACTCTGACCAGTACAAAATGGCCGCAAACTACATGAAAACTGTCGTAGAAGCATGGAAAAATCGATTATTTCCACTATCGATGGGAGTTGGGAAATGCAACGTCAGTCTTGGCCTTTCCCGCTAACTTGGAGCATGTTCATGTAACTTTTGGTGCAAATCCGTCGAAAATTGCGGCCGTGCATTTGTTACACACACACACACACACACAGATATATATATATATATATATATATATATATATATATATATATATATAAATATTTATATAAAGAAATATTTTCCAGAAGAAAAGAAAAGTATGTATATTAAAAAAAAAGAAAAAAGAGGTGTCGCAAACGTTTTTGGTTGTAATGTGGATTTATTTAGAAAAAATATTATGCTTTGTTTTACATAATTGTACGACATTCGTGTTTCTGGTCTCGAGAGACCGTCATCAACACACAAACAGAGAATTTACTCATATTATTAAAATATTTAATTTTTGAATGTTAAAAAAGAAAAAATTCTCTGTTTTTGTGTTGATGTGGAAATTTCGCTTTTACCAAGACACAAACAGACCAGAAACACGTGTCGTAGAATTATGTAAAACAAAGCATAATATTTTTTTTTTTAAATAAATACACATTACAACTAAAAACGTTTGCGGCACCTTCTTCTTTTATATATATATATATATATATATATATATATATATATATATATATATATATATATATATATATATATACACTGCGTATATTTCAAATTATTAACGAGGTAACACTTTTCCTACCTATCCAAAAACTACTATATGGAATTTCACAAAATTATCAGAGAATGATGACAACATGTTTATACGCCTATTCTGTAAAATTGTAAGGTTTTAGAAAAAAGGAACAGAGCTTGCGGTCATTTGTCTAATTTAGTTAAATTATTACTGTATCAAATTATTAGTGAGGTGTAATAGAAAACGCTGTAAAAATGAAAATACCACTTTAATTGCTTCGTTTACAGATTTTTATGGATATATACAGTAACTAAGATGAAATTAAATCGAAATGAAAAAAGTAAACAGAGAGCATTCACGAAAGGGAGAGACAAAGAAAACATTCATGAAAGGACGGGAAAAAGAGAGTCCCAAAATGGGCGAGAAAAAGAGAGAGTTCACGAGAGAGGCGAGAAAAAGAGAGAGTTCACGAGAGAGGCGAGAAAAAGAGAGAGTTCACGAGAGAGGCGAGAAAAAGGAAGAAATCGAGAGAGAGGAAACTAGTATTTGTGTAATGTGTATTTGCAAAAGTACGCAAAAGGAAGACGAGAAAAACAGAAAATAAAACAGAAGGAAAGATTGTGTGTCGAAAACGAAAGAGAGAAAAGATTTTTTTCTATAATTTTTATTTCAACACTTGACAAACATCGCAACAACATCCTGTGGGAAAAAACAGTTTAAAAAAAACAGTTTAAAACGAAGAAAAAAAAACAGAGAAAAATAATAATAAAAAAAGTTTTTTAATAATAATAATATAATTTTATTTCAACACTTGACAAACATCGCAACAGGTCACTATGACCTGGGAGACAATTTAATAATAATAATAAAATAATAATAATAAAAAAATAATAATAATAATAATAATAATAATAATAATAATAATAATAATAATAATAATAATAATAATAATAATAATAATATAATAATAATAATAAAATAAAAAAAAATAATAAAAATAATAATAATAATAATAATAATAATAATAATAATAATAATAATAATAATAATAATAATAATAATAATAATAATAATAATAATAATAATAATAATAATAATAATAATAATAATAATAATAATAATAATAATAATAATA